>OX123185.2:85110894-85273404 GCA_944739405.2 Euclidia mi | reverse complement strand
ATTGTTCCCACTACAATAGGACTTAAAACAAAAACCAAATATCATCATCGTCCTAGAGTTATCCCAGTTGCAGCCCGGGGTCCGGTTACAAGTGTTTCCGCATTTGACTGAATATTAGCTAATCCACGGATCCACTGGCGTCTGATTACCGCAACCCCAACCCAAGGTATAGTACTATTCCATGTTTAAGTCTATTCAGTTTATTCGTTATAAGGACTAGCAAAGATCTTCATGACAGCCGCAATGGCTTAATGTGCTCTCCGAGGCACAGGGCAAGTGATAATTAATAATACTGCACATATTTTGAAAAGGCAGTGTTGCGCACCGTGGATTCCATCTCGATACCCTCTACATGGCATTCAGTTGGTCTCCTCTCCCTATCTCTCCTAGAATATCATTGGAACCAGCCCAATAAAACAAATATTATAACAACCTTATTCTGAGATTTACGTTTTTAAACCATCTATATGTAATGCTATTATTTTCGTTATGACAAATTTTGAAATATTTGGTTTATTTATAATTATTTTATAGCCCTGCGTTCAATTACTTTTATTTGGCTATAGCTAGGTAACGACCATGATTTGCGTAGTATAATATAGGACCATGGGCAAAAATGTATGAAACCTGGGCTCACCAACCAACAGAGATGAGACCACTTTGAATATACTTGTAAAGCACTAAATAATATAAAGATATAAACTCATTTTTGCGAAGAATGCATGGGGTTATTTTGCTATAAATATTTTTTCTCCTACCATAAATAAACTATAATCCTGCAAAGTAATGCTGTTATGGCATTGAAGTTTTTGTTGTTTCACATCTTTAACTAGTTTTAATTCCATGTGCAAAGAATATATAAAAAATAAAACAGCTGCTAACAGTTAAAAATATTTTATTAAGATTTCAATCAATATCAATAATAATATCGTTTAGGTGACCTGCCGGTGGATTAAATTTTATGTACCGAGAGGATACACGAAAACATACAGATAACGGTCATCAGATAAGGTCGACCGCCAACTTCTGCCCCAGGTGCCAAGCTAGCTACGCCACTGATTTTAATGTATGAGTAAATTGTTACTCAAATCATCCGTGTGGTGACGGATTAAGAATTCGGAATGTCACCACCCCATATCATCCCATGGGTGTCGTAAGAGCCGACAGAGGGAGCATATTATGCAGAGAACAGCATTGTAAGAGAAGGAAAACTTGATACAAACCCTATACCAACCCGTTTGGCCAGCGTGGTATAGTAGGCCAATTCCTCCTTTCAAAGGAGAGGCCTAGTCCAGCAGTGGACTGTTTAAGGCTGATGATGATGATGATGAAATTGTTACTATAACAGTTTTATGACTAACTAGAGGACGCCAGCAGCTACGCCTGCATTTTTTTTAAATTTACCCGTTTTGGCCGATCTCGTGGGAATTTCGGGAAATCCCTTCTTAGTGCACCCCTACGGTCCCCAAGGAACATACATGCCAAATTTCAGCTTCCTGCGCCCAATAGTTTCGGCTGTAGCGTGTCTGTCAGTCAGTCAGTAACGCAAGGATTTTATATATTAAGATAATTGTATTTTTCTACAAAATCTATTTAAGTGCATATCTTTTTTCTGCAATGGAATTGAAGGTGGTGCTGGTAGTAACAATTTTAGTACGAACGAAATCCTTTACAATGGCATATGCCATGCCATAACTCTGTTGGACACTGAGCCCAATTTGACGCATGGTCCTTTGGTCTATGAGTTATGAATTATGGAGATTTAGTGTATATAAAGTTCGCCGCGACATAGGATCAATTCGTGTTGCTGGGATTGTCTTACTAAAATAAACATAAAACTAGCTATCATGTAACAGCCTGTTTACGTTATGACAGACCGGCTGTTTTCTCGAACTGCCTAAATGTGAACAGTATCATACAAATTGTGTCGAATATAAAGGTAGAGGGTTGGAAAGGGAGAGGGAGGCCATAGAAAAGATGGATGGACTGTGTGAGGATAAATATGAAAAAGAAAGGGATCAATGATCAGATGACGGGCGACAGAGAAGCATGGAAGCAAAGGACGTACTGCACCGACCTCAAATAAATTGGGACCAGGGCAAGAAGATGATGATTACACAAATTGTACTGCCACTGGCACGTTCATCTCTTGAGATGGACCGGGAAAACAGCCGGTTCGCCTAAGTGGGAACAGGTTCTACTAGATACGTCGAGTCTATTTCTATTTTATAAATAAAGTACATTTAGTTTCGTAAAATATGAAACTCTTGATTGCCGAAGCCTAAAAGCCACATTTTATTGATTCTCTATTTTTAAATCTAACGTAAAAGTCTTTAGCTTTAGCAACTTAAATATTCATAGTTTAATGATAAACTTGTCTCATGAAAATGATTATTTATGAGCCACTGAAATAGAAAACTTCTAATAAAAAGAATTATCGAACTTAGGACTTCGAGATTGTAGCGAAAATACAAGGCAAGACAAAATTTGAACAGGCTGGTTAAATTGGTCTAAAGTAATTTTACTTTGTTCAATCGTTCGACCATAAGTCATACGATTTAAACTTGGTGATTACATATTCGGTTGATCGTTACGTCTAGTGGTTAGACAAATAATACCTCTTATGAAAAATACGTATCTTTGTCATGGAATACCGCTTTCCGCGAATATTTTGTTATATCTGGTTAGACTACAGCTGGCTTCAAAGCTCCATATTATAGAAGGCTCCTGAAATTATTCCGTTAAAGTCTGTAATATTATAGCAAATATTGTTATAGGAAAATAAGAACAATACTAATACTGTTTTAATAAATAATTCTAACAATGTTTTACTCGATTCAAGGATCATATTTATGACTATGATAAGGCTTTAAATGATATTAAAAGTGCGAAGTAAAACAACAATAAATACTATTGAACATTTATTTATTTTGCCCTTGAGCTTGCAAATTGCGAAGAAATAGTGGCTCTATATAACAAATTGCAGAGGCCCAAAACAAACCAATATTTCGTTCCTTAAAAGACCATTCTCTTATCCAAACCCAACCTCATTAATCAGGAAATAACACTGCGAACAAATAGATAATTAAGGATTCCGTATAAACAAACAGTGAAAGCTAAATAATAAATCTTAGTTGAACACAAACACAATTTTCAAGTTCACCACAATCAACACGAGGTTATCACTCGATCTCAACATATTCCAGTCATTATTATCGCAATGTTGTTTGTTATTGTGTTTATATATAATAGATCTTACGACTTTCATAATAGAGACGTTATTGTATGCAAGAGTGAGTTGTAAGTACCCTTTGCTTGCTGAGTTGTTTGTGAGCCGTATTGTGCTCCCACGCGAATGCTCATTGCTTTAGGTTGGTGTAATTTACGAGGGGAGCGATGTCACTAAGCAAAATATGTTGATGATAATTTTGTGCCTTAATTTCTGGCTCCAGTCTTAAATTTTTGCTTTAATTTCTTGAAATTCTAGGCTAGTATTTGAAGTATAATATGTTTTCTACGTAAATTATGAATAGAATTATGTATCATTTGATGAAAATAAATTGTGGAAAACTTTGCGACAGAAAACCACATGGCCTTGATTCGTCAATAATTTGGCAACATATTCCTGTTAAATTTACAGCGCGATTCCACTCACTTTACGCTTTATTCTTCCCGAAATTGCCAGAGATTCTTATGTGCGGCATAAGACCTATAATGTGGACTTGTTATATTTTAGTGCACTCTATTTTTTTAAATCTGTCTTGGCAAGTCAATAACTGCTGATTAAATAATCTCATCTAACGGGACAGAAATTCTCAAGTATTTTTTAAATAAAAAATTAAATCATAATGAATTCCATTTAACAGCTAATTTGTTGCAGATATATATTTACACACGTTTAACTCATACACCTCCATTTTGCATCGGGCTAATGTGCCTCATCAAGTACACATTAAAATCGCTATCTCTTAAATATTTTAACACAAGCCCTAAACTAGACAACACAGAGGGTTTGTGGCTGGAGTTAATTAACTACTGACTGAAAACTTGTTACATTTAGAAATTGTTAGTAAACGTGGCGTTAAATGTTCATATACAACTTAATATCCGTATTTAATTATAATTATATACATTACAAGTTAGCTGATGGAAAATAAATGTGAGTTTATTGATTAATGTTTCCGATTTGATACTATAACCACGTAGGGATAAAGCTTCCTTGAAAGCGTAGGTAGTGGTAGTAAGTCATATAGCCTCAGAAAATCTTCGTAGGATTAAAGATGTTCTTTGAAAAAGTAGGAAACGGTTCAAAGTCAAACTTCACCTGACAAATTAGAGGAGTGAGAAATATTTCTGGAACTCTTTGCAGAAAAGCAGTGGATGCCAGAATGCAGAGAGATTGTCAGGTCAAATGAACATTGTATGGGATACAGGGCATATGCATTATGAAACGTGTACTTTTTAGGGTATCAGGAGGATGCCTTAATAATGATAAACATAATAATAATATACTGTTTTAAGCCTACATTGGCTACATCACGGCACTGCTTTATAGAGCTGCCTATGCTATGCTTGTAATCGAATCTGTTATAGCATCTATCAAAAGTCACTCGCAGACTTGACTATTAAACTATTACATTAACAGTAGTGACGTCACACTTCTTACTCGGGCTTGCCTATAAAATAAGTGAGCAAAACAATATAACAGAAACGTCAGACCAAAGAAATAAAATTACAAAAACAATACCAACAGTCATGTTTCATAAAAAGCCGTTAACGTCACGGAGCGTAATAAAAGAAGACACGTTTTCAAACTCCAAATCCTAGAGTCTGGAACAAACGGCGGCAATGGAGAGAGAAACGCGGTAACGTTTGAAAAAACTAAAAGTAAGGTAACAATTTAGAAAACAATCGAAGCGTCGGTGGATGGACCGATATGCTGCGGACATGGACTCCTCCACAATTAAAGCTGGCTAATTCTTTGGAAGCTTCGCGACGCGCAAGCCTGGACGATAAAACGTGATAAAAGTGGTTTAAACTTAACCTGATTCCCCAACTATTGGTGCAGTGGACAGAATTGTATGACATTGTTTTGTCGTTCGTTTTCGTTAGTAGTATATTTAGTAATTATTCCATAAAATACAGTTTCTTTCAGTCTATCTGTTTGTACCTCTTCTGAGTTCAAAGAAACTAAACCGAAAACGTTCACTTGTTAATGTCTTATGATAGAAACCTAGCATGTGGGTATATGATTATTTGAAAAAGTACGTAGTAGCCACGCAAATAAGTCATTGTTAAAAACTAGTTGAAAATATAAAATTCCTGTTCCAAGCTACCTCGAAAGACAGAAATATACGTAAAACTTTACACATAGTTAATCTTTCGTGATTCGTCATTGATGCTTTAAGTCTATTTCGTTCGTAAAAGATACTACTCGCGACAATCAACAATTTCATTCGTAAAAGATACTACTCCCGACGCACAACAATTTAATAACATTGCAAAATTACAATTGAAGTGTTAATTTCAAACGAACGTACAGATACAATTCACAGATGATGTTGCAGATTACATAAGGATTCAACTCACAATATAACCATAAAACTAGAACAGGCTAGTCGTACAAAAAATTGGCAAATACTATAAAACCGGATCTCACTTTACACAGAAAATAAAGTCATTCAAAGTCTGGATTTAAATTTCTCACTGTCAATAACGGAACAATTCAGTCAGATTCTTCATCGTGAACCAGTAGTAATGCGATTGTTGGTAATCCGGTGGGTGGAGCGAGAATTGAGACGGAGGCAACCGGCCGTAATGCACTCCGCCAAAATAGATAAGTGAGGCGAATCTAGTATTATCCTAGAAAAGTGAAACATTATAGAAATTGTATCAACATAATTGCCAAGATTGTTCAGCGTGAGAAATTTTCTATTACTTCATTGAGCAGTACAGTGTTTTTGGTTCTGATTCAGGTATTAGTCAGTACGGTCAGACTTGGAAGTAGTGTAATATTGGGGCTTCTGCATCACTCACCTCGCTTCGCTCCGTTCGCAATGCAGAGCGCCCCAAAATCACACTACTGACATGATTGATCGATTAATATAAATGTGATCTGTATCACTCAGAACAAAGTGAACTGACGCAGACGCTCCCAATAATACCGTTGTTATCTGCGATCCGTCTGATTCACGATATAATATTGTATTTCATTCACCGACATATCATTGTAGTAGGTACCAATGCAATGGGACAACTTACTGTCGTTTCTAGTTTGAGATGCTAATGTATAAACAACATTCTCAAGTTCGACTGCTGTGTTCGGTCGACGCGATCAGTCCGATCGGTTGTTGTGTGTATCATAATCTGGTATGGTGTCGAACTGACATAGCCAAGCAAAAATTATCGCGCGCACTTAAATAAGTACAATAAACACCAATATCATGTTCGATCACGGCACATCGTTGCATCGAAACGATTTGGCACATCTTGTACTAATGAATGCATAGGCCTTCCGTATAATGAGAGGTTAGCTTTCACTAGCAACTATAACTCAATAATAAAGTTGTGAACACTACCACATTGCAACAATATAGCTGAGTGTACACATATTTTTCACAGACTAATGTTATGCCTTGCAATGTTTTCTTTTATATGTAATACTTTTTCTGTGTCTGTGACAAATAAATAGTTTTTCTCTTTTTTTCTTTCTTAGTAAGTAGCCAACAGTATTATGGAGACATAATAACTGATAATAATACAAAAGAATAAAGTAAAAAAAAAAAACATAAAAACAAATCCAAACCGGAACAATACTCATTTGTTCCGTGCGGGAATGGAACCCGCAACACGTTGGTGCATTAGTTGCTGCGTCTATTAAACCTACTATTTACATTGTGATGCCAGGCATACTCTTAGCCAATGCGCCAAACGTGTCGTCAAAGATGTGATAAAATATTGGACCACTTTGTCCTAACATGACGTGTATAGAATTATCCAAGATAATCAATAACTCAGTACAAACGTTTATTTTTTATAATTACGATAATAAAATCTTCTAATATATAATATATTTAAGTAGTAGACAATTAGGATTCTTGATGGATGATTTATATATCTTAGTCTTAAAACAAATAGCACTTTAAAAAACAATAAATGTTAGATTAGGAATCACTTATTTCTTATAAGATTATTTAATTAGTCTTTTAATAATAATAATTATTTATAAAAAAAATCTGTTTGTTTCATTGCCCAACGTTCAATATTCACCCGGCCTAAATCTGTAAAATTGTAGAACGAGTTCTATAACAAAAATCACTTTAAAATGATTAACATTAAAATGAGCAGGATAGCTATATCTTACACAGCGTTTGCGACTTGAGAGTTTAAAGAATAAGGCAAGATTTCTCAACATGGCAAATAACTACCAGAGATCTTATTTTTACTGGTTTCTTATATGTTTGTATGTATTCCACCAGAGTTAATTCTTTTACGACTTTCGTCTCAAGTTGTCTCCAAAACTCTAATATGGATAAAGTGCTGTGAAAACACTTTCCATATCTAGAGTATTCGAAAGCATTCACATTGCGAGTTCAGTATGAGAAATTAATAAAATAAAATCGACTTTATGTGCTCAGATGATAGAGATGAAATTCTAATAACAAATATTGTTTCAATTAATTCTTCGAAGTAATTATTGTTGGAACCTAACACTAAGACTTTAGAATTGAAGTCTCTAAAATAAACATCTGAGATATTAGTCCCTATTTTCATCATTGTTGTGCTGAAGTGCATTTCACTGAACTGTGAGTTTAAATTTGTTTGTGGTGGTTTACAAGTGTTGCAGAAAAAGTATGTGAGTATTATATTTTAATAAATTTTATTCAGACTGTAATAGTTAATTATTTTACAACTGAAAATACTCAATTAAGTTTCGATAAGATATTATTTTAAGCCTAACACCTTCATCCGCCGCCAAGGGGTTTCTTTCGGGGGCCCACCGCATTCAATTCCTATGTCGTTTAAAGTTTTTCTTCTGATACTGTTATTCTATTTGATGAGATTTCTAAACATTTCTGTGAAAAGTAACAGATAACAAAACACCAAGCCCTTTGAAGAATATGAGTCCTGTTGTTTCATACTGCTAGGAATGTTGGCAACAAAAATACTTATTGCATTTTAATAATGTTTTCAGGGCTCATTTGGTAAATAACGCTTTTTGGATTGAAGAAGAAGACACCGTGCCTTCAAAATCTCGAGCAACAAAACAAAAAACCGGCGGCATCTCAAAAAACAAGGCTGTGATGTGAAGAGAGATAAAAAGTGTCTCAGAAGAAGAAGGCTTTGCTTTCTAAAAACCCCATCGCTTCAGAATCAGAGTCTGATAGTGACGGGCTGACAACAAACAGAGTGAAAACGGAATACTGTCGTTTCAGAGTCTGAGGTAAGATTTTTTCAAACAATATGTTAAATTTTAATTTCATTTAAAACATTAATTTTCAGTGTATGATTTTCTCCATCAAATTATACTTATTTGACGACATAAGAGTTTAAATAGATTTTTTCTAATAGCATGGCTATAATTATCTATAGGTAATTATGGTAACGTATGCCATAACTATCTATAATTAATGGTAACGTAGATGAGACAATGTAGAAGTCGCAATATTTATCTATTTTTTTAATATTATCACGTTTTATTATTTTTAATTTAAGACTATAGAATCTTTCAACACCAAATATATGATAGCAGTTCCGAATACAGATATTTATAACATGTATTTTAAATGCTCTGAAAAATTAATATCTACATCTTTAGAGTTTGAACTTGCCGAATCTGGTTGGACTATTAATAGTATAAGTAATTTGAAAATAAACTTAAACAAGTACAAGTCCTGTAGGAGCTGGAATATACTTAGAATTGCCTGCGGTTATAAAAAACACTAAGTCATGTTTGAATATACGCAACAATGACAATTTTGTACGCCACCACAAACAGATTTAAATTTACAGTTTAGTGAAATGCACTTGAGCACAACAATGATGAAATTTCAATACTTTACCTTTGGGCATTATAGTTCAATACTTTTAGTACGTGTAAGATTTACTCTATTTGTTCTACTTAACTAAAATAACATTGTAATATACCTACTTATAAAAGCTAATTACAATTGAATTAAATGTGTAATAAGTATATTATTATAATCAAATAAAAATATGTGTAATAAAGGAATGTAACTAAGTATTGTAATAATCAATAAATATATACCGTGTATTTTTTTTGTTTTTATTTGTTATGAATTAAGTTAAAAATGTTTTTATAAAATAAATGTGTATTCAAATAAAGTTGTTAAAATTTACTATTCTATACCTAATTTCTATTTTTATTAATTAAAAATTAAACGATAAGAATTCAGCCACAACATTTATTTAACTTTTACATAAATATAAAGCATGCAATTAAATTACACATTTTTAAACAGATAACATTTATTTATTTTTAGAAATACAACTAAACTTAAATAAAAACATTATCTTAAGACTACTCAGTATCACCCAATTTCTTACTTATTTTTTTTATTAATGTCTCTGTGATATCCATTACATCATTATAAGGCTCCTCAACCACATATTGTGCACTTCAGCAAGCCTCGTTTTTTTTATTTTTGTCTACAAAATCTAATTCACGAATATCTATCTTAATTAGAAGACGTCCTTGCTTAGGACGATTTCTTCGAACAATGTACGAATTTGCCGATGACGTTAATAAACTTTGACGCTTTTTAGACGGTGACAATTTTTTTGACTTTGTAGAAAAGTTTGGTTCAATGTATGTCATGCCATCGTCTTGAGTGGAGAAATATGGGCTAGTAACCTGTAAAAAAATAAATCACACATAAATATATAATAATGTGGACGCGCACAATAAATGTTTATAAACATAAATACATTTTATGTAGTGCTTACCTGATCAGAGGATTTGTTCCGATGGTTTTCAAAACATTCACAATTTCTTTGAGAGTAAAAAATAGCTTGTTTTTTAACTGTCTACCATTCTCTGCCAAAGCATTGTCCTGCAATATAATAACATAAAAAATATAAATGAAAAGTTCATAACTATATGAATTTAACTATGAGGAATAAAATAATATTTACTAACCTCTTGTATTTCTGTCTGGTCAACTTCGTCCAAAGGACTTGGGATTTGAGAATCAACATTATCAAATACAAATCTGTTAAGTCCTCCAATGTTGAGAATGCTGGGGCTGTATGACATGATTCTGAAAATAAAACTTAAGTAAGATATCTAATTATTCATATAATAATATAATATAATATTGTAATAACTTATAATATTAAAAACGTACTTACCAATAAAACTTGATTTCTCTGCTAGCAACAGGTCCTGTTTCAGCTGACTATGACAGCATGATGAAATAAGGAATGCAATTTTAAATCTGTATGATATTCAGTACCAAATGAAATCAATTATTAAAAATATAATATTGTAATACGAGAATACAAAATTCCTAACTTTCTAGACCTGTACAAACATGTTAAATGCTGTTATTTATACTTTATGATATCTAATTTAGTGTTAAAGGTATAGCTACCTATATATGTGTGTTAGACATTCATTACAGTAATTGTCAAAATGAATTTGATCAAGCAACCCATATCTTTGAAAGTTAATAATATAGATTTAAATGAATCTTCTCACCAGATCAGACATAGTCCTTTATTACCGAATACAATTCGATGTATAATGTGCGGTCCATCGAACTGTGGTAAAACAAACGTTATGATTAGTTTGTTGTTACATGAAAATGGTCTAAAATTTAAACTTCTTTATCTTTATTCCAAAACTTCATTTCAACCAAAGTATCGTTTCTTGAGTGAAGTATTAGGAAGAGTCTCGCAGATTAACTTCTACAAGTTTAGCGATGATAAAGAGGTCATTTCTCCGAGTGAAGCTTTAACAAATTCTGTGTTTATTTTTGATGATGTTGCGTGTGAAAATCAAGTAAATATTCGCAATTATTTTTGTATGGGTAGACATAAACAAATAGATTGTTTCTATTTATCTCAAACCTATTTCAAAATTCCAAAACAACTGTTGCGTGACAATGTGAATTTTCTTATTATATTCAAACAAGATGATGTGAATTTAAAACATATTTATGAAGAGCATGTTACTTCTGATTTACAGTGGAAAGAGTTTAGAAATATTTGTCAAACTGTTTGGAGTAAACCTTATAATTTTCTACTTATTAATAAAGAATCGTCATTAAATAATGGAAGGTACAGACAGAATTTTGATGTTTTTTAAATTTGACTGACTGTTTATATGTATATATATAAGTAATTAACATGGCAAATCAAATTCAGTATAATTTTTTCTTTAGCTGAATACAGTTGTTAATAAGTATAACATGGAGAAAATATTAAAATAGAATTAATGAAGTCTGTAGACTTCATAAAGAATAAAATAAAACAAATGAAAAACCAGGAACAATCGACGAACTTATCACTTGAAAAAATGTTAAAACCTGTCACAGATCCCCTTAAAACTCTAGTTGATTCAAATAAAACATTAGAAAAAATACAAAATTTTGAAAATACACACTCAAATTTTGAAGACGTGGAATTAGGTGACATTAATACTAGCTCATCTACTAAGTTTGAAGAATGCTATGACCCAGAGCTGAATTCTGTACTGAACGTTAAAAAGCCTCCTCAGACGGAATTACCGGATGATTTAGAAATATCATTAGAGGGTCGTGATATCCATGATATTTATGACCTAAACATATCATTTGGAATAAGGAGTGAAAACAAAAAAATATTAATGGATAATTCAATAGTTTCGTTTTCTAAAATAGATAGTGCAAATAATGATAATACCATTTTAATTAAAGTTGGTGACAAAAGCTTCAATTTAACCCCTGGTTTAAAAGAACTTTTACTTCGAAGAAAACCTGATTTGAAACAAATATCGAGCAAAGATAAACTTGTCTATAAAGATATGTTGCATTATACAAATGCACATAAGAGAGATTTCAATCCTACTGGGCAAATTAGAGGCGATAAAGGTATAAATTATCGTGAAATAATCAAACCATTGTTTTCTGAATCGTCAAACAATAATATTGTCACTAAATTTGGAGGAAGCTTACCAACGTTAAAGAAATACAAAAATAGCACTGACTTGGAATATTGAGACGATCCTAACGAACTGGTTGACAGATTGAAACTATTAATTGCTTCCCGAGATGCCGGTAATACAAATCATGATAATGAAATTTTATCAATAATCGAAGAGTTAAAAGAAGCTGACATAATTAAATAATAAATAGTCCTAATAACATGCTTTTTATTCAGTATTATAGCTGAATTCGAGACAAACATACCTACTGAGTTGTGAACATGAGCAAAGCTGACGTGGTAAACGAAATTCATAAAAATGCGGGAGTGAACTATCCGCGTAGACATGTTGTCATGAGAGATATAGATGACTTGTGGCAAGCAGACTTAATTGATTTGCAATCAATTTCAAAAGAAAATAAAAATTATAGATATATTCTTACCGTTATTGATTCATTTTCGAAATATGCTTGGGCCGTTCCTATGAGAAGTAAAAGCAAAGAAGATGTGTATAACTCTTTCAAAACTTTGTTGGATAAAGGGCGTGTTCCTAAAAATCTGCAAACCGATAATGGAACAGAATTTTATAATAACAAATTTCAGAAGCTTATGAAATCGTATCATATTAACCATTATTCAACCTTCTCAACAAAAAAAGCTTCAATAGTCGAACGATTTATCAGAACATTGAAATCTAAAATCTATAAGGAATTTAGTTTAAAAGGCAATTACAATTGGGTAAATAATACCCTCAATGATGTTATTTACAAATACAATCACACTCACCATCGCACTATTAATGAAATCCCTGCTATGTGAACAATATGAATAAAAAACTGATATTAGAAAGGTATTTAAAGTTGCCAAAAAATGATAATTTAAAAAGCAAGTACAAAGTAGGTGATTATGTGCGTATCAGTAAATACAAAGGTACATTTGAAAAAGGTTATACTCCCAACTGGTCAACAGAAATATTTAAAATTCGTAAAATACAAAATACAACTCCTATAACTTACTTAATTGAAGACACTATCAGAGGTCTGCCTATTTTAGGAGCATTTTATAGACAAGAACTTCAAAAACCAAAACATCCCAATATATATCTAGTCGAGAAAGTTCTTAGAAGAAAAGGTAACAGGGTTTTAGTAAAATGGTTAGGTTTGTCTTCAGCTGAAAGCAGTTGGATTGATCAATCAAATGTAATATTATAAATAAAATAACGTTAACAAACTCGAATCACTTAACTATTTATTAAAGTATTCAAACCGGAATCATCAGTCTTATAATGTGTTTTGGAGAGAGTAGTCTTCTCAATTGGCTTATTAATAATTTACCAATTTGAATTACACTTACCAGGATATAATTACCGTGGCCCAGGTACTAAATTAATAAAAAGACTAACAAAAGGAGATAACGGCGTAAATAAGTTGGACGAATACTGCAAAGATCACGATATTGCATATCACAAGTCATCAAACTTAAAGGATCGATATAAGGCTGATTAAATTTTGTTAAAAATGGTGAAAGAGCGAGCGGTTGCTTCCGATGCCAGTATAGCTGAAAAACTCGCGGCACGCTTAGTAAGTAAGGCTATGTCAGCAAAAATTAAAACTGGTTCTGGTTTGGACAAAAAGCATTCTCCAAAAATTACACCTGGAAAATGGTTAGAAAGTAAATTAACATCTGTTATTACAAAAGCAAAAAGGCATATCAAAAAATTAAAACCTAAGAGCAAGAAAATGGCAATAGAATTAGCTATTGCCGCTACTAGAGAATTGGCTGATGATTCATCGATTAAGCTACCTCGCGTTATTCCTATTCCAAAAACTGGGGGAGTATTACCTTTGATTCCTATTTTTGCGGGATTATCAGCTGCGGGAGCTTTAGCAGGCGGTGCAGCTGGTATTGTTAAAACCATAAATGAATTCAAAATGGCTAAAAAGCTGTATGAAGAATCGAGAAGACATAATGAAAAAATGGAAGCTCTATGTATTGGGAAAGGACTACACCTTAAACCACATAAAGGCGGCTTTGGAATTTTCGTATCAAAAGAAAAAAACTAAGATATCGGCTACCCAAACGAGCTTTAACTAACTTTGACATTTTAAAGTACGGGAATAGACTTCCTTATTTGAGAGGTGTCTTTATGAGAGATGAGCTCCCTAAATGTCCTTATAAAAAGAATGTGGAGTTATTAATTTGGATAGTTCAAAAAATCCTGGTTCTCATTGGGTAGCCTATGCAAAATATAATGATTATGTTGAGTATTTTGACAGTTATGGAAATCTTAAACCTCCGAAGGAATTTATAAAATATGTAGGTTCTAACATTTAATATAATTATGAAAATATACAACGTGATCACCCCTTCAATTGTGGACATTTATGTTTAAATTTCTTAAAGATTTTTTGGTATAATCATGAAATAAAATAAACAGGATCATCTTAAAGAGTTCAGTATGCAAGCATGTCTACTACGGTTACCATCTCTGGAAATAAATCGGAACTGATTTCGTATTTTCAACCACCTCTTCATTTATCTGATCAGTACGAGTGCGGTTTACTATACTTTTCAGTATTAAAAACAAGACCGAATGTGCCCGTTAATAACAGCAGTTTAACAGCTGTTATCAGAATTGAATGTGATCTTGTACACGGTTCATACTGCAACGGATTACCGACTCATTTTATTCATGAATTTATATCTGATACTGCTCCAAGTCACGGCTACATAGAAAAACCTCAGAACGTTATTTACTTTCCAGTTAACAAAAATATAATTTCATCCATATCTGTTAGGATTGTAGATCAGTTTGGTTACCGTATTGACTTTGGTGAAGAAAATATTCAATTACGTCTTCATTTAAGAAAAGCAAAATGATAGTATATTATAAAAACCCTTCAGTGCAAATAAAACGTCCTATTCCGTCAACGACCATTGAGGTGCACAGACGTAAGAAAAACGTGAAGAAATTGACTAAATCAAATAAAGATTTTCTTAAAGCTTTAGGGTTTAAAGTATGAGTATACTACAGATTACTGATTTACCACACTTTGATAGTTCAATCGAAAGTTATGAAATACATTCATACAATCCCTACAATAATAGTTTTAGAGAAAACGATGAAATCAGAATCCCCATATACCAGCAAGATATATACGTGCTACCATCAGCCAGTTCCATCTACATCAAAGGTCAGGCAAAGCTGTTCGGTAAGGATGGGCATCAGATCAAGAAAGCTGTTACGTTTACTAATAACCCTGTTATGTACTTGTTCCAAGACTTCAGGTACGAAATGAATGGAATTGAAATAGATCGTATAAAAAATTCTGGAATAACATCAACAATAAAGTCATACATCTCATTTAATGAAGCAGAAAGTAAAGTTTCTGCATTATGGGGTTGGAATTTAAACGGATTCCAAAGTGATGGACATTTTAGCGTTGTGGTGCCCTTAAATAAGATTTTAGGGTTTGCAGAGGATTACAATAAAATTGTGATAAATTGTAAACACGAACTTATATTGAATAGGAGTAATTCTAACTTAAATAATATTATTCTTACTGATGAAGTCGTTCAGCTTCAAATAGATATACAGAGAATTCAATGGAGAGTACCACATATAAAAGTTTCCGATCGAGAACGTTTAATACTTTTAAAGCACTTAGAAAGAGATAAACCTATACAAATGGCCTTTAGAAATTGGGATTTATATGAGTATCCTTTACTACCTAAAACCACAAAGCATCCTTGGTCAGTAAAGACTGCTTCTCAATTAGAAAAGCCTCGGTATGTCATTTTTTGCTTGCAAACTAATAGAAAAAATAATAGAAATAAAGACAGTTCGGTATTTGATCATTGTGAGGTGACAAATGTTACGCTCTTTTTAAATTCGCAATATTATCGTTATGAGCCTTTATCTTTAAAGTTTTGTGAGAACAAATATAGTATATTATATGAAATGTATGTGAAATTTCGTCAGTCGTATTACAACTCTCCGGTAGAACTGTTGCTTGATCTGCAGGATTTCAAAGAAAAGGCCCCAGTCTTCATCTTAGACTGCTCGAGGCAAAACGATAGTTTAAAAACTGGTCCAGTGGATGTAAGATTGGAATTTGAATGTTCAACACAAATACCAGATAAGTCAACTGCATACTGTTTGATTATAAACGACCGACTTGTGGAATACAAACCTCTGAGCAACATCGTGCGTAGATTATTATGACTGCTATTGACGACATCCAAGGCTTTAAAACAGAAGCAAATGAATTTATAATAAAAGAAATTGCTATATGGTGTAATCAAAGCCTGCAAGTGTTTTTAATCAAACCGCCATTTCCTTTTTACGATTTGACTAAATCGGAAAGACAACAAGTTTGCTGGATTGAGCGTAATAGAAAAATATACTGGAGCGAAGGATTTATACCTTACTCGAATTATCAATATTTAGTTTTAGATATCTTAAAAGATAAGTGTGTTTTCGTTAATGGTCTTGAAAAAGTGTCATGGTTGAAAAATATTTTAAATAGTGTTAATGTAATTAATTTAGAAGATAAAGGTTGTCCTAATTTGTTGACCCTATATGATCGCTATAAATATTCCGGAGATTTGTACAATTGTATCTATCATGACTCAATATGTGCATTAAAAAATGTTATGTGCTTAAAAAAATGGTGCTTTGATAATAAACTTTTTTTAAAAGATACAATATGGATTGTTTCATTTTACCTAATCGTTTCCTATATTCACTAACCCACCCATTTAGTTTTAATATATACTATGATTGGAATATTACATGAATTGATACACTTTCATAAGTACAATAAAAAACTCAGCAAAGAGAACAGTTACATTGGTCACTAAGACAAGGAGTTAAATTCCTAACCTGAAAACCTTAGAATAGGTGTTATTATTCTAAGCTCAAACATAATGTTAATAATCTATATCGTGAATAAAACGGATCGCAGATAACAAAAGTAGGGTATTATTGGAGGCGTCTGCGTCGCGAAACGAGCGAAGCGAGTTGAGTGACGCAGAAGTCAGAACACATTTATATTAATCGATCGAACACTACACGTGCAGTCAATCTGTTTTATCTCGATACGTCCGCATCACCTGGAATCCGAGTGACCGTGGGTTCAAGTTCCATGTAGACGAAGTCAGAGGCAAAAGCTAGTTGTGGATAAAACAATTATATAATTCATAAGTACATACATTCATAGTCTTATGCCTGTAACCCTGAAGAGGTAGGCAAAGGTGTATTACTACACCCACCTTTCGCCAGATATATTTAAGTCCCACGTAATAGGGAGGCAAGCCTATTGCCGTACCGGGCACATTTCTAGACTTCATGCTGTTACTGAGAATATCCTAACAGAAAAACCCAATAACACTTTGGCCGACCCGGGAATCGAACCCGGGAGCCACCCCGATCCTACTTTCAACATTGTTAAGATTTTGCATTCATTCAATAAAATTATCAACGAGCTGTGCAAAGATAACAGTATGTACATATAAATTATTATGAATGCATCGCTGTGCCCGAGCCGCACTGAGCGCGTCGAACGAACTTGAGAATGTTGTTTATATTATGTCATCCCAAGTAAAAACATTGTTACTATGCTACCAGTATTACGATGCATCGATGAATGAAATAATATTATACTTCTAATGCCAACCGTCCGTATTGCAGATCATGTTAGTAGTGTGATTTTGGGGCGCTCTGCATTGCGAACGGAGCGAAGCGAGGTGAGTGATGCAGAAGCCCCAATATTACACTACTCTTGGATACCTAATACGTCTTTGATCGCTTTCTAGAACATGTGGCTGAATCTACACAAGTGACCAGTTTATAACACAATGGAACAATTAATTAGAATGATTTCAAGGTGATGAAAACTTACAGCCAACGGTATTTATTATTCAAAACCTTACTAATAGGAAAAGTATCAAGAAGAGATCAAGAATCTTGCGCGAGACTGGAGTAAAACCTACCATAACTAAATTTGATTTATTTGTATGTTAAACTATTGCAACTATTTAGCATTAAACATGCTTGAACTTCAGGAAATATATAAGAAGAATTTAAAGTGTTTTTAACAAATCAAAAACCAGAAGCTACTTAATAAAACTATTTAAAGTCAAGTACTCCACACGAGCCAACCCCATTCCGTAATACATTACTCGAAGAATATCGTATACGTTCATTGAGAGACAGCCAACGCCATTCAATACGGTCCGAACAGTGGAATCAGATAAGCTATCTTGCCCGCGCCGCTGAAACTACACGCAATTCTATAAAAGCGAATATTCTGTTTCGTTCTTTTTACCAAATAGCGCTCGTAGCCGATCCGTATTATACAGACGTGGTGACGGCGCATGGGAAGGATTTGTGGAATAAAATTATTTGGTTTTGGCTTAGATATTGCTACAATATTATATAGGATTTAAGTAATTTATTTGTAAGTCGTTGCCAGGCACCATATCTGTTTTTAGGGTTCCGTACCTCACAAGGTAAAAAAAGGAACCCTTATAAGATCACTTTCTTTTCTGTCTGTCTGTCCGTGTGTCACCACCGATTTTCTCAGGAACGGATGGACCTAGCAAATTAAAATTTATACCAGATACTGAGATCTATGGTTCCTATTAGGTGTATAAAAATCAGTCAACCCAATAAAAAGATATAGTCAAAATTAGATTTTTGCGAAAACTTGTAAGTACCAAAATTAACCTTAATTTTCAACTTTTTTTTTATTTTCGGAATTTTTCCTTTACTTGTGCTGTAAGACGTTGGTTTTAACCAAAATTGACAATTCTAGGCCAACCGGAAGTACCCTATAGGTTTTGGGTCGAAAACCTATATGGTAGTTCCCGTTGAACTAGAATCACGAAATTTGGCCAAAAGCAGGGTCTTACAGCACAAATAAAGGAAAAATTACAAAAAATAAAAAAGTGGAAAATTTAAGGGTGTCCCCATACATACATAGAAGACTCCATTTAAGATAGTCCTCTAAGTTGTACCTATGGACGCTCATACAGATTTAGAGGACTAGCGTAATTAGCACCAACCTCAAATAAGGTAAAATGCGTACGGAACCCTCGGTGCGCGGGTCAGACTCGCACTTGCCCGAATTTTTTGATGTAATATGAAAGGGTTCATAAGACCTTTGCAAATGGTTTTGTAAACATTCCAATATTCAAACAAAGAACTTCTATATCACGAAAAATATGTGCATGTATAATTATGTAGTCTAGCAGGGAGATAAAATCGGGAAAATACTCGACGTGGTTAAGTTATTACCGGCCTCGAAACTATGGATTCAACTATGCAATCTAGTACTTTTGGCTGAATTGAAAATTACAAGTAATATGTATAATGCTAGTAATGTAACCCAAAAGCTATATTTATTTTAAGAAAGCAGTCCTCATCATACCATATACAAATTATACACCTTGTAAATCGTTTTTGGATATAATTTTTATCACATTTGTATAGTATTTCGTATCATTGCATAGAACTTAAAATATTTATCTAACATAAATTAGCTTGTATCAAAGTTCCATCTGCTGTGGTTTAACTTGCCTAATTTCTCATCGCCTAAAATACAAATTGAATTTTACTAACTATAGTATTCTCTACTTATATTTTGTCTACCTATATAGACTAGTTACCGTCTTATGTAGTTGTTCGATTTCTCATAATAACAAGGAAAATATAATTAAGATTTTATATTAACTAGAATTTGATGCCGGGTATTGAACTCAAGCTGTTTTAACAAGGCTGTTTACTTTTGAAGTCAGCCAAGATTCTTATATCAACATGATATTACAACGTGATTACAATTAATTAAAATAAATTAATTATAACATTTTCTAAAGCTGATAAAGTGTTAAGTAATTTAGATGAAGAGCTTCCAAAATAGTTTTTGTATAGTAACTGGTGTGTACACGGAACGTAGTCTACATTTTGATACTACAGTGTTACAGTAGTGCTACAAGTATTTAGCTTTAAGTTAACAAGAAAATATATCAGTAACGTTCACATTTTTGGAAATAATGGCTTGGAAGTGAACTTTTGTATATTTATTACAAAAGTTCAATACAAAACAAACATTTTAAAATGAAGCTAGCATATGTACAAGTATTATTTAATTTTTTTACATACAGCTTTTTGGTAATTCATCAGGAGAGGTAATTTATATACTTAATTCAGTTTTTTTTTTATTTTTTAAGAATACAGACGTTTACAGGACACCGAACTCCAAGGTTTTGGATTTCTGGATCTAAGCCGAATTGCGTGCAATAGGACTAATGCTGGGCCAATGAGGAGATAAAAACACGAACCGGCTAACAACACAAAGCAAAAAGGACATGACAGATAATGTCCTTATCTTATTTCGTAACTATGTAAAGATTTACGTAGCTTCTCTTAATTTGCTCCAACCCCCATAACATCTTCTATTCGCCTGATTCTGATCAAATTCTTCAAAATCCATTGGCAAAAAGAATTTCAAATCACATCCAAATTCCACCCATACTAGGCATAAAACTGTGGCTGTTAAGTGGCATTGAAGTAGTGAAACGCAAAGCCACAAAGGGAGCACGCCACTTAGAGACCACTTACCCGTTCGCTTTCTTGGCTTTCTTTCAGCTTTATTTGATACCACTCGGATGCCGTTTTTTTATATAATTTAAATGATGCTTTTGATGTGTGGGTATTGGTGTTTTTAATTGGAATGTGTTCGAGGATGTATGTGGGTTTTCAGGTTCAAATTAGGTGTTGGTGTAATTTTCCGTTTTTTTGCATAGTTTTGGTGCATAGCTTTTCTTAAGGCGGTGATACACCTGAGCATTCACTTGTAATAGAACAGCGAGCATTCACGTTTTCTGTTGTTTTCGAACCGAACATTTTCTAAATCATTCTAGCGAACACTCTCAGTTCAAATAGTCCGTAGAATATAGAAAAAATAAAGAAATCGGACTATAACAGCAGTTTTACTCAATATGTTTACTTCAGTTTCACTTATGAATTATTTCTGGACTAAGAGTAAGATACATAAACAAATGAGGTTTCTAAATAATAAAATGCAAATTTTAATTTGAACAGGTTTAATAAATCACACAAGTGTCTGTTTCTACGTTCTTTGTTTAACGATATCGGGAATTAAACATTATCGATATTTTATCGATATTTATTCTGAGTACGCCCAGCACTAGTCAAGTTAAAATTAGTGACAAACTACGAAGATTTTTCCTTAGATTAAAATCATAAGTCAAAGTGAAGTAAATATATTGGGTTTAACCGCCATTGTAGCGCGAATTCTATGTATTATCTATATTCTAAGGCTCGCCCGAATGTTCGTGAGAATGCTCGCTAAAACACACTCATTTGTTTTATAACATTCGCGAAAATACTCATTACAGGTGAATGCTCAAGTGTATCAGCACCATTATGCAATATTATCTTAAGCTAGCTAGGAGATAGCCATATTATTTTATATGTTGCTATCTACTTGTGGAATATACTATATTCATCTTATTAAAAGGTAATAGTCGCTTTATTGAAATACTGTGATGACCTGTACATTTAGGCTTATGGATAACGTCATAATATGCACATTAAGAAATACGTTATATATATTTGCTGTACAGTAAAACTACTCCGTAAGAATATAACGGTTATGAACCTAAGATTTTTTTAAACAGTCTCGCACTCATTTTCATACTAATATCTGCAATAAAAGAAAAAATTTTGCAGCAGCTCCTTAGTACACAAGTTAAGCTTGTAAGTATTCACGAGGGAGCTCACTGTTCCAGAAACTTCCAATTGTTGGCATGTAAAGATTATAGATGGTAAAGTTTTATTTGTAAATATTAAAACTGGTAATATTCCATTGAAATGGACTTATTCTTGGGGTTATTTTATTGGAGAGTATTTGGGTTAGCATGGTGGCCTTATAAGATAAGACTAAAGTCGGTAATATTTTTGATTTTAATATGTATTTCAATATGAAGATGGGGCAATTATAGTTGGAGCAAGGATTGACTGCACGGTTGGCGTAGTGGTTGAAGCGGTTGCCTCGCCGCCTGGTACTGCGCCGTGTGTCGTGGGTTTGCTTCCCACACGAGACAACACTTTGTGTGATCCACAAATTGTTGTCTCGAGTCTGGGTGTTATTTGTGTCCGTTGATTGAATGTTTGTAAAGTCCCCCGCGACCCAGGAATTGCTTTCTATTGCCGTAAAAAAAAAAAGGTTACGTTTACATACAGCAAAAATGTGATATACACTACCGTAACTTCTGCGTCAATAATTTCAAACAAATTTTAAAAGTTTTGAAACGGCTCCTTCTCCGTCTGAATTAAAAGATGACATCTAAATAGCAACCCAGTAAGCAACATCAGCAGAGCGCACAATCGGAATAAAGCAACAATACCATACGATATTGCAGTACTACATAATTCTATAAATGCAACTTAGTATACATGAAAAGAACAGACGATATTCTTGTGAAAAATCCACTTTCTATAAAAAATTATTTTACTATTCAATACAATTTTGTAAAGAGAAATCTTTTCTATGCGTTCGTTGTACATCGTGTATTTCTTTGTTTAAAAAATCTTTTCAACATTGTCATTTATCTTTTTCTGAAATAGCACGTGGACGATTGTGACTATGCATTGTGAAAGCATAAAGGTTCTGGTGGAATGCCAACATGAATATTTTGCCTAATTTTGGCTGTGGTCGAAGTCACTTATTATGAGAAAGCTTGTGCTGTAAACTATTATTCATCGCTTGCTAAATAGTGGAGGAAAACTTCGTGACAGACCTGCAGAGTTTTATTATGTTCTCCAAACAAATGTGAAGTCAGCCAACCCACAGTCAGCGTGGTGAACTATGGCTTTACATTTCTAATGAGAGAAGAGGTCCGCATAAGCAATGGATCTGTATATTTGAATGATTATGTAGGGTTATGTTTCATGGTTACCTTTTATGAAAAAAGACAACGCCTGCTCTGGGATCAAATTCTTCTCAAATTCTAGACTTAACTATAATCCTACGAGCGGGAAAATAGCACGCCAACTCAAAACAACCTTATGTAAATCACCCAACGTGTTATTACAAGTGGGGATGAAACCCACAACACTTAGCGCTATATTAAACTATGAGGTGCTTGATCAAAGCACTATCTGCGTTAATGTTGTTTCTTTTTACGACTAGTCCCAGTCTGGGAGTATACCCTGAATCATGGATTTGTAAAGCTGTTCATATTTATTACCCGAAAAATGTCTACGGTGTTGAAAATGAGGTAAATGATAAGATCAAATTCACAACTACATTTGAATTTATATTTAAATCAATAAGTGATATATTATATATATTATAGAGAGTATTTAACATAATCATCATCAATGTCTTGCCCTGGTCCCAATTTATTTGGGGTCGGCGCAGTATGTCCTTCGCTTCCATACTTCTCTGTCACCAGTCATCCGATCATTTATCCCTTTCTCTTTCATATCCATCATCACACAGTCCATCGATCTTTTCCTTGGCTACCCTCTCCCATTTCGTCCTTCTCCGTGCATATTCATCACTTTCTTACCTACGTACATCTCATCTCTTCGCATAACATGTCAACATGTCCATACCAGGCCAATTGACTCCCTTTTACCTTTTCATCAATGGGCGCCACTTTAATACTACCTCTAATGTAATCATTCCTAATTCTGTCCATTCTTGCCACTCTACACATCCATCGTAACATCCTCATCTCAGCAACATGCAATCGTTTCTCATCCATCTTCTTTGTAGCCCAACACTCAGCTCCATACAGTACGAATGGCCTTATAACCGCCTTATTTATTTATTTTATTTATTTATTAAACTTCCTGCAATACAATTTGCACAAGGCGGACTTAATGCCAAAGGCATTTTCTACCAGTCAACCTTAGGGTGATGCAGGGATGATTCTCGAGTAGTGGCCATCCTAATTTCAGGAGGGAGAGCATTCCAAAGAAGGATAGATTGGATATGAAAGGAAGAATGAACTAGATTAGAAGTGTAGGATGGACAAAGAAGAAAAAGGTTATTGGACGATCGCAAGTTCTTAACATAGTTGGAGTAGAGGTATTGGAAACAAAGCGTAAGATAAGATCGGGCATTAGCGGAATGGAGAAGTGAGTATAAAGTCGTCAACGTAAGCAAATTACGTCGTTGACGAATTGGTAACCATTTTAATTCAGTACGGAATCTCGAGACGTGGTCGAACTTACGGAGATTAAAAACGAATCGAATGCAATAATTGAGAAGTCGGTCAAGTTTATTGAGCAGATCTGTATTCAGGTCGAGATGACACACATCACCATAGTCAATTATGGGAAAGATTAGAGATTGCACAAGCATTGCTTTGGTTTTTGATGGGATAACTTACTTTACAGTTGCGTTGTGATTAAATGGTACACCTATTAAACCACGCTGGCCAAACAGGCTGATAAATTGGTCGATGTCGAGTTTCGTCCGTTCCTTAGAAGCCTCTTAGAACACCCGTCATCACTGTAGTGTCATTTTGTATTCTTAATCCGTTACCACTTTAGTATTTTTCTTCATTAATTTAGTATTTAGGTTCCACGTGATGGGTTTGATATTTTCATGATCTACCAGGCATACTTCTGACATAAATTCTTATAATATGAGTGATGAAGAATGAGTCAGACTCAAGTATCGAACTATAATTTCCACGGATATCGGCCTCGTCGGCGTTAAACATAAAATTTCTACAAGTAACAAGTGATCTACGCACGCCACCACATCATAGAGTTTCTTGGCAACTAAATCTATTTTGTGTCATATCGCAAGCGTGGCCCTTGTAAAGAACTATGATCCATGGCCCTTATAAGGGCCACGCTTAATGTATAAAACATACTTAATATATGCAGATAGCTTGAAAACGGTTAAAAGGTTTTAAGTTAAATTGCACAATTTAAACATGAGTATAAAACAGCTTAGATCACTAACTTAATTAACTTCTTTCCTTAGATAATTAAACAAGTAAATACCTTGAACGCATAATTAGCGAGTTTCATTAAAATATAATAATACAATGTATCAGTCCATGGTTGAGAACACAAAGGATATAGAAAACGACTGCTAACCACAAAGAAGACGTCTTCCATTGCTACTTTGCATTATGTTATAACAAAGATACAGCCTCGTTTTATTTGTAGCAATGAATAGGTAATTAATAGACGACCAGTTGGCGCAGCGGGAGTGTGAGCGACTGCTACGCCGAAGGTCGCGGGTTCGATTCCCGCACAAGTCAAACATTTGTGTGCATGAACATGGATGTTTGTCTTGGTCTGGGTGTTTCTATGTATAATAAGTATGTATTTACAAAAAAAAAAAGTATATATGTATGTTTATCCATTATCTAGTACCCATAGTACAAGCTCTGCTTAGTTTGGGACTAGATGGTGATGTGTGTATGTGGTACAATATTATTATTATTATTATTAATTTATATTTCGTCATATTCCTTATACGTTAGATTGCTACTACGGGTTTCACGGATTTCTTTTGTAGTTATCTTGGTAGCGATCGCGATAGTTGAACTGGCACATCAAACACGATTTATTTCAATACAAATGCCAAGATTACAAGTTCAGAACGTATTTGTAATGAATTATTCCATAAACTCATGTACTTAGTAACGAAGGTGTTGTTGGGTAAAATAATAACGTCCGAGAATTAATAAAAGACAATTAGTAACGACGATTTACGTGCAAAGATTATTTTGATATTTGTTTGAGTCCATTCCTAATACACAATATGGAAAACTTAACATAGTACTACAATTGTTACTTTAATATGTTAATTACCAACTAGCTTTTGCCCGCCGCTTCGCGCGCGTTAAATTCGGGGTAACAAAAATCTACTTTCAGTCTCAAGTTGTGTGCAGACACCCTTGATTATTCTAAAGACTTCAGAAACTATATAGGGTACAAAGTAACACGGTCAGTATCCATGACATTATCTACCGAAAGTAATGAATACAGCCGAAAGCTACATAATAACTTCACCTTGCATACAGTCAAATGTCAAAGCCATGTTCTAATGCATGTTCAATATATCTCTACAAATAGGAAAAATCGTTTCGGCCGTTTAAGCGCAATATATAATTATTAGTTTATATATGGACTGCCTCGTTGGTCTCGCGGCATAAATGTGCGCGTGGGATCGAGAGGTCCCGGGTTCGATTCCTGGGTCGGGCAGTGCTATTGGGTTTTTCTGTCACGAAATTCTCAGTAGCAGCACGGAGTCTGGAAATGTGCCCGGTACGGCAATAGGCTCGCCCCTTATTACGTGGGACTAAAGTATATCTGGCGAAAAGTGGGTGTAGCAATACACCTCTGCCTACCCCTTCGGGGATAAAAGGCGTGACGATATGTATGTATGTATGTGTAGTTTATATATGCGAACAATTTAATCATCGTGCACAATATGACATTATGTATGACGTGACAGAACTGACAGATATGCGATAGCACATGCGCAGCACTCAATTATTATTTATTTATTTTTACACTTCCTGCATTTTTAATGCAAAGGCGGACTTAATGCTATATAGCATTTTCTGCCAGTCAACCTTAGGGTGGTGCAGAGATAATTGTGGCAGGTGTATAAACTACAAAGATTGATATAGTAATCCAACATTATACTACTTTTTATATTATATATAAATATTATGTTAATACATACATATTATATAAATAATACATACCTATAAATAATATATAAAATGAATATATACTTATACATACGTATATTTAATACACAGTGTAACAAATGTAAGAGATGATGTTACTATGGTCTTTCAAGTGACAGTTTGATGTAATACTGGCGCACCTTAGCCCTAAACGTGAAACGATTCGTCGCCATCCTAATCTCGAGAGGGAGCGCATTCCAGAGAAGTACAGATTGTACAATGAAAGAAGAATGTACAAGGCTTGAGCTATGATTAGCGCATGCGTTCTTACTTCCAATAGGTAAAATTTGTGCCGTACAAAATTTTACCCTCCCCACAATCCCTCCCAGTAATTTTTTTGCAACTTATGGTAGCCTATGTCCGTCTCCATGGTCCAATATATCTCTATAATAAATTTCAACAAAATCGGTACAGCCGTTTTAGCGTGAAAACGGAACATACATACATACGTACACACTTTCAAATTTATAATATTAGTAGGCAGTAGGGATAGACAACGGTTTCGTGTCAAAGTAGTCACCACACGTATTTCTCGATTGAGAGGATACGCATTTATTTATCTGTTTTAGACAGTTAAACACACTAAACAGACCTAATATAACCAACAGACTGCTTAAAGTATACTAGCCGGTGTATTTTAAGTAAGCACTCTATCCTTCTTTTTTTTGGTGTCGGGTTGGAAAATCCTCATCCCTCCGCCCTGGCGGAAGGGCTAAGAGGACTCAGGTCAGACTCTTACTGACTAAAACCCAACCCGTGATCCTCATGTACCCGTGTGTCGGAGGGTCGGGTATCGCCGAAGCATTTGTCACCACTCCCCGACGGGTATTGGCCCGCCAGATGGTCAGGCGGGCCCCGAACAAAAGCCCCTTGACGGCGGATGAAGGTATTGGGCTCCGCCGCCAAAACACCCAGCAGCCGCAGACGATAGGGAGGACAGTAACCTGACAACACCGCATCTCCTCTTCCTCGGTGGCCCCACCGCGACGCAACAATGGTGCGCCCCCATTTGGTCGCGGGAGATAGCTCGCGCGGCAACGCAACACCGACGCGCCTCTCCTCCCGCGACCGCGCCCGTCTGCGAGGGACAGACAGAACTGTCCACCGCACCCGCACCTTTGGACGCATCCTGCGCAGGCCCCTCCAAACCCACGCGGAGCGTCCACTCCTGGGATCTCTCTTAGCTTCACCGGGGGTGTCCAAGCCACGGTTACTGAGCCCCCCACCACGACAAGGTGGTGAACCCACGGGGGTGAAGCACTCTATCCTGCCTGCCATGAAGATCTATGACAGTCGTTATATAAATAGCAATAGCTGTCTCTCTGAGTTACGGTGGTTATTCGTTTATTTTTTAACATTATAGTTATAATAAATAGTAAAATTATAGGTAATATCGTAATGTTTAACCTTCATTGAGTATAAGTATAAAATAGTAAACGATTGCTTTAACTATAGTATCACAAAGTAGTGGTGTGTGGAGTACCAATACGTCGTAACATGTTCCATATTCCATTAACATAAATGTAGGGGCTTATCTATACATTTGTTTCCGTAATGCAAGTACCACAAATTGGGTTAAGTATGTTTTGTTCTAGCTTGTCAACATCATTACTCGTTGTTGTATAGTTAAAATGTGATAAAATCAAACATTAGTAATGTCTGATAGTGAGAATATAGGGATAGGGATAGTCTGAAGACGTAGTGTGACGTCACATCGCGCTCCTGCGCCGCGAGCCTCGCTACGAGTGACGCACAGCAATGGGCCGTTCCCTCGCGCCCCTCCGCGCCAGCCCTATAAATACAGCGGACAGGAGGCTTCGTCCCTTTCCTTCGGCCAGCACCGCCAGTTGAGTACTACGATCATCCGAAGATCTGTGAAGTGCCAACGTCGCCCACGCCCTGGATAATTGTCACATCTGTTAATCTTAATTGTCATTTTTTTTTTATAACTAAAGCCATCGAATAACTGGAATTATAACGCGAGTTTAAACTTTCCTGGTGATATTTTTTATTTATTTCCCGTAAGTCAACCTAATTATCTCTCTTTAATTGTTCGGCGAGTGATCGATCCCGGCTACCCCGTGGAAATCAATCACTCGTGCGACATTGGCGCCCAATATAATTTTTAATTATATTATATATATAATTTTTAAAACGTAAGTTGGCACTTTACAGGTGAGTGAAATAATTTCTTTTTCTCTTGTATATTTTTCTCCTGTGTGTGCATATATTCTGGTGTGGTGAATTGCGTACAGGTACAGTTTCTATCTATTTTTGTTGGCCATAAGCAATTTAACTGTGTAAATAACATAACGGTGATTTAATTAACGTCTGTCTTAAATTACGTTTCCACCGCGAGCAGCGTGTTGACCCGCCAACCGGTTCTAGCCGCTTAGCCGTTGAACTAACGAGTCACGTGTTCGCGAAAAAATATTGTGATTCAACCTTTGAGTGACCTTTAAGAAATTTTTCTTCCTTGACCAATCATCACACCATTGTATAATTTAGTGTATTTCAGCTTTTTTTAGCACGGTATTCGATTTTCTGGCGATATTTAATTTTTTTTCTAGTGCCGGCGTAAATACTTAGATTTTCTATTATTGTTTTGTAATAATGGCTTACATTATAAATTTCTCATTATTAACTCAAGCGGAATTAGAATATGAGACCACAATACGCGGCGTTTCAAAGCCTGACGATCCCCGCAAACAAATCGCTAAACTTTCAGTTAAAACTCCCTCAGAGGATATATTATCTTCACCCTTTCCACCAGAGGAGGATGTGGCAGAAGTGGAAAAGTCGCTATTAAGATCAACTTAACACTTATCTATGTTGGAAGCAAACTATACTTCCGAGCTTCAACAGAAGGTCGAAACCGTGCTGCACCATTGTTTTCATCGACTGATTAGGGTGGATACCGGCAGTCTTGATATTAAAAAAATTGAGTCTGTGTGGAATAAATTTAATGACTTATATGCGAAATTACAATTAATCACGAGACGTAATTCGCGGTCGGATTGCTCAGTGGCAGAGGGAAACACTTCCTATAATAACGACCGTGAGCTTTTTTCGGAATCAGGTAAATTCAAATTTAACGGTAAATCATGTGTAAGATCCTTTATTGAAAAAATTGATGAATTTATGTCCTGTAGATCTATTCCTCACGACAAGATGTTGTCTTTCGCTTTTGAAATATTTTCGGGTGACGCATTAGTTTGGTATCGTTCTGTTAAAAATAATGTAAAGACTTGGTTAGAACTTTGCGAACTTTTGAAACGAGTTTTTAGTCCGCATAACTACGATTATCGGCTTATGACGGAGATTTGTCAGCGCTCACAGGGCGAAAACGAATCAATAACTATTTACGTGGCAAAAATGCACGGTCTGTTTTCGCGACTTAGTTCTCCTATCGCTGATTCGGAGAAGCTAGAAATTTTGCTAAATAATATTAGACCTTGTTACACTAATTGTCTGCTCACTGCAAAGGTTGTTGATGTTGATAGTCTGGTCGAAGTTTGTCGTCTTTTCGAAAATTACCACAGTCGCAGTAAGCAATTTTCTGAACCACCTAAAGTTTCAAAGAATACTGTAGCACCTGATCTAGCGTATAATTATCCGTTTTCTAATTTTTCTTCAAAAAAAAATGTTTACAATCATAATCACTTCAATAAATATAACTCTGTCGCTGATACATCGAGATACAAGTCTGTACCACAAGTTAACGCCGTATCGAGTACTTCTAATATAAATAAATTTTTTTGCGTGCGTTGAAGATGCAATTCGCACTCATTACGTAATTGCCGTCAACCACACTACCTAATCTGTTTTAAGTGCGGTACAAAGGGTTTCAAGGTGTCAGACTGCCCCAATTGTAAATCTAAGTCGACCCCTACAGTTTCAAAAAACTAGTTAACAAGGATTGTGGAAAATCAAATTATACAACTAATTGTAATAAAACAGAGTGGAATAATTGGTTGGACTTTTTAAAAAAAATCTTTAGTAGCTATCATATATCCTCAATCCGTAATTCTAAAGTAGAATATTTACCTTACATTACCCTAAAATTAAACGGAATACCTACCACTGGTCTTTTAGATTCTGGATCTTGCGATACAATTTTAGGTAATAATTTGCATAACTTATTTTTGAAAGACGATGTTTTGGATAAATCGAAACCTTTAAGGTTAATAACAGCTGGCGGCGAACGATTTGAGTCTTTGGGATCGGTGTTTCTACCCTTTGAGTTTCAGGATAAATTGATTAACTTAGAAGTTCATGTTGTACCTGGGATTCAAAATTCCCTTATCCTTGGCATGGATTTTTGGCGAAGCTTTGGCCTATTTCCTAACAAATTAGAGTCTGTTTTGATTGTGAACAAGTCTGACGCTCAAGTAATGGAGTTGCAGGCAGTTCCCCCTACACATCTTGTTTCTTATGATCATCTTACAGTCGACCAGAGAGCTACCGCTGACAACATTATTTCTAAATTTACCGATATTTCATACGAGAAGCGGGGTCTCGGTTGCACAAATATTATTTCTCATTCAATTGATACAGGTGATTGCCCCCCTATTCGGCAAAGATTTTATCGCATGTCTCCCGATAAACAAAGAATTTTAATAAAGCATCTTGACGACATGCTCTCAGAGGATGTTGTTGAACGATCTGAAAGCCCGTGGTCAAACCCTGTCATTTTGACCCCTAAGAAGAATGGTGAACTGCGTTTCTGTTTGGACAGTCGTAAATTAAATTCCGTTACAAAAAAAGATGCTTATAGCTTGCCTTATATTTCGGAAATTTTAGATAATCTGAGATACGCTAAATACTTGTCTAGTTTAGATTTGTCTAAATCTTTTTGGCAAACATTAATTAAAGAAGAGGACCGTTGCAAAACAGCCTTTTATATTCCTACGCGTGGCACATTTCAATTCAAAAGAATGCCCTTCGGTCTTACGAATGCGCCAGCTACTCAACAACCTTTAGTTGATATTTTATTTTATGGTCCAGAATTTGAAAATAAGGTTTTCTGTTTTATCGATGACATAATCTGTATCACTTCCAGTTTCAACGAGCATATTACCCTTTTATTACGCATTCTTGATAAACTAAAAAGCGCTAATTTAACAATTAATCTTGAAAAATGTCAATTTTTTAGAGATAAACTAAAATATTTAGGCTATGTTGTCGACTCTAGTGGATTGCATCCCGATCCGGATAAAGTAAATTCAATGAAAAATTATCCCACTCCTTCTAATAGAAAAGAAGTACGTCATTTTTTAGGCGCAGCCTCGTGGTACAGGCGTTTTATACCGAATTTTAGCTCTATTGCTGCACCCTTAAATAAGTTAACATCTCAAAGTAAAAACGCACCTCCATTCTGTTGGACGACAGAGGCTAATGAGGCGTTTAATAACCTAAAGAATTGTTTGATTTCCTCCTCGGTGTTGGCTTGTCCTGACTACTCGCAACCTTTTGAAATACACTCAGATGCTAGCGATTTTGGACTTGGCGCGATCCTCTGTCAAAGGTTAAATGGTGAGGAAAGAGTCATAGCGTACTATAGCAAATCACTCACTAGGCAAGAAAAAAATTACAGTGCCACAGAGCGCGAAGCCCTGGCTGTTCTATCTGCCATAGAACACTGGCGTTGTTATGTTGAAAATGGTAAAATGGCTTATTGTTTACACAGATCACGCTGCTTTGAAATGGTTCTTGACCTTAAATAACCCTACTGGCCGGTTAGCCAGATGGGGAGTTCGCTTATCTTCCTATAATTTCGAAATACGTCATCGTCGGGGTTCCGATAACGTTTTACCTGATTTTCTGTCTCGCTCTTTACCCGTTTCTGCTATTGCTAATGATATAAATATAGATATTAATTCTAATCAGAATTTACCAGTTTCTACTAATGATCCTTGGTATTTAAATATCTATAAAGGCTGTTTAAGTTCTCCGACTTCCTTTGTTAACTATCAAGTAATAAACAATAAATTGTATTGTTTTAAAAAAACATTAAACCCTCTCACTAGAGAATTTCAATGGAAAGAGGTTATTCCGTCTGACCAAAGAAATAACATTCTAAGGGAGAATCTTTCTTCGCCCACTGCTGGACATCTGGGTATTTTTAAGACATACAAACGTCTCGCACTTAATTACTTTTGGCCTGGTATGTACACTGATGTTGTCAAGTTCGTCAGTTCATGTGAACCTTGTATCACCCATAAACACCAAAATCACCCAAATTTAGGTCTAATGGGAAAACCCAAATCATGTCAAAAGCCCTTTCAGACGATTAGTATTGATTTGATTGGTCCATTGCCTCCCAGCAGGTAACAAAACACTTTTATATTTGAGGTCAGTTGTTGTGTCTCTAAATATTGTTTACTTTTCCCCATTAAACGGGTAACTGCAGAAGTGATAACAAAAATTCTTGAGGAAAATGTATTTTTGGTGCATGGAATTCCATCTACTATTGTTTTGGATAACGGTAAACAATTTATTAGCGCAACCTTTAAAAGTATGTTGTCAAAATATAAAAATCCAAATTTGTATTTTACACCGTTGTATACTCCCCACGTTAACTCAGTTGAACGTTACAACAAAACCATTACGACAGCTATTTCAACTTTCATAGAATCTGATCATCGAATCTGGGACACTCTAATCACTCAAGTTCAATTCGCCCTTAACTGCGCAGTTAGTGAGGTTACTGGTTATTCTCCTAATTTCCTTGTTTTTGGTAGGGAGGTCATAACATGTGGTTCTCAGTATATTGATAAGGAATTAAATTCCGATATGGTGCTTGAACCACGGGACGGCTATGCCGAAACTTTAGGCTATTTATCTTCTATTTTCGAGAAGGTACATTCAGCTCTGTTGTCGGCCCACCAACGAAATTGTTCATCTTATAATCTTCGCCGTAAACAGGCAGAATTCAATGTCAGTGATATAGTTTGGCGCAGAACGTTTCTTCTTAGTGATAAGGATAAATACTTTAGCAAGAAATTGGCGCCTAAATTTATTAAATGTAAGATTGCCTCAAAAAAATCACCTCTAGTATACAAACTTAACGACATGGCTGGAAAACATTTAGGCGATTGGCACATCAAGGATTTAAAGTTGATTAATTACAAAGAATAATAAAAGTATAAAAACAACAATAAGAATGCCTTCTACCTATTCATTGTTTAATTTTTTCAAACAAACGTTTCTAATTTATATTACCGTTTGTAGTAGTGCCTACTATAAATTGATATTTTCTGTGGTGGGTAGCAAATATTTTTTTTTCTCGTAAATAATACTATTTTTCAAATTGCTGCGCAATTGTGTACTCAAATGTTATGTTGAACATTGTTTTAAAAAAATACTAACCATAAACTAAATATATTGTTTTTTTTACCCTGTTGATCAGTGGTTAAAAGGTCGCTATTAGCTGAGCATACAAGTTCGATTCTCGCATGTGTATTTTCTTTCCGCAAATCTATTTGTTGAAATGCATCTTGACTGGCGTATTGTTTTTCGCCGTGCCTTGTTCTGAAGTTCTGTTGTTATTCTTAATTCTGTATAAATTCCATAATCAAATTGTTATTATAGGTACTTTATAAACGATCATGGTGATTAACCGTGCGTCGCGAGCTCGGAACAGTCGAATAGTACCTACCATTTAGATCGTACCTAGTTGTCGTTATGACGCACGCGCGTTCACTCAGCGACGCGCCGATAAATAAATGCCTAACTAATGACTCACCATTGTTTACATTCAAAAGGTGGTTACTGGTCGTGTTCTAGTTCTTAATTAGAGCAAAATATTTATTAATTTCTTTCCTTTGACATTGAGCGGTCCGGTCGTGTCTGCGGCTTGTATTATTTTTGTTCATCTTTACGAAAAATCTGTTGTTATACCTAACTATATTCAAAAAGTTTACTTATCTAGTGGCAAAGGCCGAACCCAAGATTTATAAGTCGTAGGGCTAGATCAAGTTTCTTATATCTACAAATCATTATTACCTAATAATTACCCTAAGCGCTTCTCCATAGATTGTTATCTTTAATATTAGGCTATTACACTGGCCTCGGCATTTACATGTAGGTATGTGTGATGAATTATGAATGATAAATGTTTATGTTCAAATTCAGACTGCCGTTATACGCGTGAAGAATGCAAGCGTGGGTCATTATTATTTAGGTATCCTAATTAGCGTATAGGGTTGTCACTTGTTCAAGGTACTCTTGCCCTTGTTTTCTCTAATTTCAGGGAGTATCTTCAGGGCTGCTACGCCCGTTGGGCTAGGGAATTTTCCTTAGGGAAAATCCCGGCCTAACGGGGGGGGGGGTGTGTGACGTCACAACGCGCTCCTGCGCCGCGAGCCTCGCTACGAGTGACGCACAGCAATGGGCCGTTCCCTCGCGCCCCTCCGCGCGGGCCCTATAAATACAGCGGACAGAAGGCTTCGTCCCTTTCCTTCGGCCAGCACCGCCAGTTGAGTACTACGATCATCCGAAGACCTGTGAAGTGCCAACGTCGCCCACGCCCTGGATAATTGTCTCATCTGTTAATCTTAATTGTCAGTTTTTTTTATAACTAAAGCCATCGAATAACTGGAATTATAACGCGAGTTTAAACTTTCCTGGTGATATTTTTTATTTATTTCCCGTAAGTCAACCTAATTATCTCTCTTTAATTGCTCGGCGAGTGATCGATCCCGGCTACCCCGTGGAAATCAATCACTCGTGCGACAGTAGTGAATGTCAAATTCTATGAATGGTTTGTCGATGACAGGATAAGGAAAAAAATAATTAAATCAAGAGCGAGTCGGACTCGCCCATGAACGGTACCGTAGTAGAGGTATCCTCTTAACATACCCATAATCTTCACCTAACCATATACACAAATAACTTTGTTTTCCATAGTGTTTGTATAAAAGACAAAGTTATATTTGCCGTTTATGAACATGTGCTATATGTCATAAACTACTGACTATAGGTATATAGTTTAAAGCAATTTACCTCGGAAGTTTTTATTACGATATACAGCATATTTTTTCCAGATTTAACACTCTCTTACTTTAAAAGTTAGAGAGGTGGGGGAGCGACACTCATTTTACCACTTTGGAAGCGTGTATGTTTCAAGCTATTGACTTTGAGAAACAATGGTTTTAATAACCTCAATGAATTTTTGTTGATCTATCTATAGATATCCCGCATGTAGGTACATGAAAGAAGCAAAAATGCTTTGTCATGTCAGTTCCATGAATGAACAACCCGTTACTTCTCTATTTTTTTTTATATACTCGTCGTGAAGCAGTTCACAGAATACATCTACCTACCAATTTTCAAACCTGTAGTTCGAATAGTTTCGGTACCAAGTGGCGGTATCATACGGATAGATAGACAGACATGGCGAATGTATCATATTCCGTTTTTTGCCATTTTTGTCTGCGGAACCCCAAAAAGGACAGTAATTGGACTAACAGTTTTTTCACAATAGATGCCTATAATCTTCCACTATCAAATTAACACAGCTTCTTATTGGTAAAACTTTTTTTTTTTTGTAATGGCTTTGTATATAGGCTTTGTATATATATATATATATATATATATATATATATATATATATATATATATATATATATATATTTATATATATATATATATATATATTAATTATATAAAACACTATATTTCTATTATTTATAGTATTTCAATATAAACTTTTTAATTTTATTCTGCATTATAACGCATTATAACGTTGTTTACCTTATAATACTATAAGTCGTAATTGTCCTGAGTTCGAAGTTGACGTGGTCTGACGACTAGTTTATACTCTGATATTTTAATGGAGGGTATATTGATATTTAGTACAAAAGAATGTCTCTAAAATAAAATGTCGTCTACCTACTGGTAACATTGCAATGTATAAATCGTTAGCAAATTAATTTTAGACGATAATTGTGTCACTGGAAGAAACTGGCATTTAAGATACAGGCTCTGCCTAGTTTAGATGCCAGTGTGAAGTTGTTTATAACTTTTGTGAGTACTTTCTTTTAACATTTGAGTAAGTGTTACATTTTAATTTACTTTATAGTGTTTGGTGCCAATAACAATAATTTGTTAGTGAGTTATGTTCCTGAGAATATGGGATCCTTAAACTGTATGTACCTACATTTTGTATTTACAACTATGCTTGTCATTGTACTGATTTTTGTTCAATAAAAAATTATTATTATTATAATTATTATTTGTCGCTTAGCGACCACATCGCCATACTGGTAAATACATTAGAATATTACACACTAAATCATAGCATCAGCTTATACAATTGCTTGGCTTCCTCCGATGTTGGGCTAGCCAACAGACTATTACAAAATCCAACTTCGTGAATTATTTTTTGGCCAAACAGACAAGATCTTAGCTGCGAATTCCAGCTACATTCCATCAGGATGTGCAGTACATCATCAATTACATTACAAAGAGAACAGTTAGGAGAAGGGACTCTTTTCATTAAGAAGCCAAATTTATTAGATACAATGTGGCCGGAACGAAGTCTAAGCGCAGTAGTTAAAGATAGTTATTTAGAGCTGCATTATCAATCCAAGGGAATTTATAAACATTGGGTTGAATAGTACGGTACCAGATGCCTCTCTCTCTCGACCGTTTGTCAAAGTACTCTTGCCAGCTGTCCCAACAATTATTTTTAACTTGACTGATGTGATAGTGTAAAGCGGACTAACATTTGTAGGAATGCCATCAACGAGAGCTTGTTTAGCCAATATGTCTACTTGATCATTTCGCTCTAGCTGAACAAGAGACGGAATCCACTAGATAATGATTAACTTGGAATTTTGCATTTTCAGAATTGATTCATAAATACCATAAGCTATCGGGCAGCCTCGCCCGGGCGAGGTGTACCGAGACAAATGTTGCAGGGAGCTTTTTGAGTCCGTCAAAATGACGAATTTATCAAAAATCAATTGATTCAGCGTAAGACAAAGCTTCAGCCAAAGCAATTAGCTCAACGTGCATAATAGAAATATCCGCATCAATCCTGAGCTTAACTGAACTACCAAGTTGAGGGTCCAAAAACGCCGCACCACATTTTTTCCTATATTTAGAACCGTCGGTGTAGATTTTATAGTAGCAAGAGTATTGGCTGTCTATAAAACCAGCGCAAATGCTTTTGATGAGCTGGATATCATTTAAACGTTTGGCTTGGGATAACCCTGGAATGTTTTCTCTAACCACTGAAGAAACGTTAATGTTACTAACCCAAGTGTCAAGCGTAAACATCTCAAGTTGATGGGTAGAGTGAATATCAAGGGCATTAATATTTTCAAAAATGGATACAAGCAAGGGAAGTTTCTTGTTAACCCAATATCTAGCTAGCTTATATCTTGAGAGCTCTTCTAATAAAACTAAAATTTTGCTATTTTTAAATGATTTCGCCTTTAGCAAATATTTTCCAGCTAAATATTTCCTACGAATAAAAAGGGGTGGAAGACATAAATCATTTTCCATGACATGGATAGGGGTGCTACGAATATAGTTACCTATAATGCGGAGAGCCTGATTTTGCACCCTGTCTAATTTGATTAGGCACGTTTTACAACTATTGTCATACATAAAAGAGGCATAGTCAATTCTACTACGAATTACAGAAATATACAGCCTCCTTAAATGCTTTGGGTGAAGTCCCCACCCAGAACCGGATAGAACTTTTAAAATATTTATGTATCTATTTACTTTTTCAATCAACTCGTTTAAATGCTTACCCCATCTCAGAGAGCTATCCAGCCATACACCTAGGTACTTAACTTGTCTAACTACAGGAATATATTCTAAATTGTTGTTAATAGAACATTTTATATTGTTTGCACCCGTAAGGCGACCTTTGTTAAAAACGCAGATCTTACTTTTTGATGTGGAAATTTATAAGCCAAGTTTATTAAACAAATTATTGACATTTACTAACGCTGAATTTAACTCTTGTGCGGCCGCAGACAGATTTTTCGATGATAGATAAAGGACAAAATCGTCAGCATATTGAGTGATTTCAACATTTTGAATACAATTACATATGCTTTTAGTAAGAATGTTGAATAGTAAGGGAGAGAGGGGATCACCTTGTGCTAGACCGCAGCCAGTAGATCTACTAACACCACTTTCAAAGTAAGAAATTTTAAACGTCCTTTCATTTAGATAAGACCACAAGTAGCAGCAAATTTTAGAACCCACTCCCATCTGGTCTAAGATTTTCACTAGGCAAGCAACATATAAAGTGTTATTGTAAGCACTGTCAATGTCAATAAAACAAGCTACTGTGCCCAAATTGTTTGTAAAACCTAACTGAATATACGAAGTTAAAAGAGCAAGATTATCTAAACATGACCGCGCCTTACGAAATCCGACCATATTAACAGGAAACAAATTGTTTTTTTCGCAGTACCATTCAATTCGTCTATTTAGTATAGAATGAAAGATTTTGCACAAACATGAAATTAACGAAATTGGACGCAGTGATGACAAAGAGGAAGGATCTCTTCCATGCTTAGGAATTAGAATAATTTTAACGACTCGCCACTGAGAAGGGACAAAACCAGAGTGGAGACATCTGTTGTAAATATTCAAAAGGATAGATTTAACTGTGGAGGGAAGATATTTAATCATGGAAAAAGATATTTCATCACTGCCAGGACCTGTGTCTTTTTTTAATATAGCTGTCTAATTCGTGGAGTGAAATTCTGGATTCCAAATGATTATTTGTTGAAGAAAAATGTGGAGGAGGGGGACAAACAAAGTCAGGAGTAAGGCTCACAAGCAAATCTTTGACCTGTTCCTTATCAGGACAGAATCTTGGAAGACGATGTCCCTTTATCCATCGCATCTTACGCCACATTTCAGACGGCGATGATGTTTCATCTACAGAAGAGCAGAAATTTCGCCACGAAGCGCACTTAGCTCTCCTAATAAGTCTTTGAGCCTCGCTAATCCTATTTTGCAAGATATCATAATTAGCAGGTGATGGATTACGTCTTAGGTTAGTCAAGGCCAGAAGACGCGATGTGACTTATTTTGACAGCTCGGGAGACCAATAAGGTTTGGGGCGAAAGTTATTTGTTACATGCTGGGGACACTTTAAATATGGAATATGGAGTTCTGCCGCTCTCTGTAAGTTAGTTTCAAACATATCATACAGGCTTTGAGACTCATCAGAGATAGTAACGTTGGCGAAAAGACTGTCCACGTAATTTGTGTAGGAGACCCAGTCACTTTTACGAAAATAACTTTTTTTAACAAGTTTATGATTGATTTGAGCCGTACACGATATTTTAATGACCAAATGATCACTACCAAGGGATTCATTAAGAGGTTTCCAATTAAATAATAAGGCTAAGTCGATAAACGATATGTCTTGCGATAACCTTTGCAATAAACCGTTTACCATTCTAATTCGAGTGGGACTACCATCGTTTAAATGAGTAAAATTGTGACCTATCATCAACTCAAAGATCTGCAGTCCTCTACGATCCGTTTTATAGGACCAGTTCGAGAGGTGCCCATTGAAATCGCCTAAAATTAAAGATTTGGTATAGCACCGAGAGAAAATGTAGTCCCAGTCATTTTGAGAAGGGTTTGCTGAAGGCGGACAATTTATAGTAATTATATTCTAAATGTGCTTATAATTAAGAATCTTTAAATGCAAACTTTCAATTCCCGAGTCCCTATTATATATTGGACAGGAAACGGCTTTGACAGAACGGTGAATGAGAGCGGCAATCCCACCATAACCATCGTTTCTATCTAAACGAAACAAACTATAACCATTAATTCCGAAAAAACTATCTGGCTCCAACCAAGTCTCGCTTAGAATAGCGATATGTATATTTTCTCTGTTAAGTAGCAGTTCTAGAGAAGCTATCTTCGGTCCAACACTTTGACAGTTCCACTTAATAATGTTAAATTAAAAAAAAATTGGGACTACCACTGTTGAAGAATATGTTTAACAAATTGGCAGCGGAAATGTATTGACAAATATAGTTGGCAACCCATTCTGTGATCAACGATACAACTTGTTTTATTTTGTATTCCAATGACTCGTTGTTCATAATGATTTGACTGATTTTATATAATAACTAGCTGACCCAGCGAACTTCGTATCGCCTTTTTAAGAGTTTTTATTTAATTCCCTTTTATCCAACCCCTTTTCCAAAGTAACCATTGACTTAGCGCTTAATCTCTTATAATTTCAGACTCTATAAATGATGAACAAACAAACATAGATTTTTATATAATATTGAATTCCCCATTCCTTAAAATATCGGAGACGATACCCATATCGACTTTAAAAAAAAATCCCATCCGCCATCTTTGATTTCCTATCCGCTATCTTTGATCACGAAATAGATATTGTATATGGATATACCATGCCTTAAATCATCAGAGACGATACACATATTGATTTTTAAAATTTTTCCCATCCGCCATCTTTGATTTCCCTTCCACCATCTTGAATCACGAAACAAATGTTGTATTTGGATTCCCCATCCCTTTTAATATCGCAGACGATACCAATATTGACTTTTTTTAATTTTCCCATCCGCCATCTTTGATCACGAAATAGATGTTGTATTTGGATTCCCTTAAATCATCAGAGACGATACCCATATTGATTTTTTTAAATTTTTCCCATCCGCCATCTTTTATTTCCCATACACCATCTTGAATCACGAAACAGATGCTGTATTTGGATTCCCCATCCCTTAAAATATCGAAGGCGATACTCATATTGATTTTTAAAATTTTCACATCCGCCATCTTTGATTGCCCGTCTGCCATCTTGGATCACTAAATAAATTTCATATTATTAATCAGCGTCCCGAAAATCTCGAAAACGATACCCAAATAGATTGTATCCTATTCGTTTAGCCTTTTTTTGCCTTTGACCCAACCTTCCCCCTTCTCGTTTGTCCATTTTATTATTTTTGTCTGGCCCCTAAAAGTTGTGGCGTAATTTTAGCCTTTCGGAATAATTGGGCTATCATAAGCAATAACAATTTTTAAAATTCGACTGCTAGTTCCTGAGATTAGCCGACATTATCTTTTAGCCTTTTTAGCCTTTTGCCCGGCCCCAAAGGGTCGATGCGTTATGTTATATAGCCTATAGCCTTCCGGAATAACTGGGCTATCGTATACAAAAATAATTTTTCAGATCCGACCGGTAGTTTCTGAGATTAGCGCGTTCAAACAAACAAACAGAAAAACAAACAAACAAACAAACAAACTCTTCCGCTTTATTATATTAGTATAGATATTCGGGGTAACACAAATCTCGTTTATTGGGCGGATACTATATAACTGTAAAAAGTATTTACACATACAAACTACTTAGTACAAAGCAAAATGTTATCCGGTATCTATGACGTTTCGCGAGACTGGCCAATATCATAGAGCCATGGCGACTGTGATTTGTCTGTCAGAACCATTAGAATTTAACAAAATACTCGACAATCCGAAATTTGCGGATATATGTTGTCGACTCGAAACCTTTATTTTTTAATGTTTTATTATTCAGGTAAGGTTTCGATGTACTCCTTGACAAAATTATTACTAAAAGATTTGACACTGCGATAGCAGCGCAGTCCGTCGGCTCCAATGTGAAACATTCCGAAATCCACAACTACTTACAAATTAAAAATTAAGTAAAAAAACATTTTCCAGTGGACTAAATTGTGAATCTAAACCATTCTCAGGTTCCCTTTAACACACACAAAAAAAATCATCAAGATCGCTCCAGTCGTTTAGGAGGAGTTCAATGACATACACACGCACACAAGAAATATATATATTAAGATAACTTAAAGGAAATATCATTACTGCAACCAACCGGGCTACTATTCCTTTGGTGGCGTGTAGGATGTTTTTCTGTCGTTATTCCTCTTTCTTCTGATTCCACATCTTCGGAACTTGACATTTCAGTTCGAGAAGCAGCAGGAGTAGACGGACGATGGTTTTTCTTTTTGTTCGACTTACTAGTACTACGACTCACCGGTTACAAGTTAACCGTCACGGGGCTTAATACTCCCAGTGCGACTTCTCTGTACGATGGGCCATTAGGGGTAGGAAATCTGGGTGGATTGGTAGAAGTAGGGACTAGTTCAGGAAATTCTTGGCTTTTTTCGGCCACTACTTGTGGGTCAGGGGCAGGCGACTGCGGTGAGACATAATTATGATGAAAGGGCCTTTCTATATGTGCAATTGAATTCAGCCATGAGTTCTCGAAGCTTCTTTTCTTTGATGAAAATGGGATATCCTCTATGAAGTGCTAAGTGCGGGCCTTTACAATTCACGCAAATTGGCTTAGTAGCCGCACATGAATCGTGGTTCTCCGTGCATTTTGGGCAGAATTTTTTTCTTGATGGACACACTTTTTTGGGATGGCCAAACCTCTAGCACTTGGTACATTGTGTCACCGGAAATATAAATGGGTCTACTTTAATTCTCATTTCAAAAATAAATACGTAAGCAGGCAATGACGGTCCTTTAAATCCGACTCGAATGGTTTCGCTTGGCACCCAATTCTTGTCATCGGCAGAGTCCTCGTGAGAATTTTGTCTGTCTAGTCTTTTAACTGACATAATAGGATAGTCAGACGAAATGTTCTTCAATTATTCTTCATCGGATATGTCTAAATCAACGTTCTTTATAAGGCCGTAGGACACGTCAACCTCAAAGGTCTTACGAATTTTCCATCCCAGGTTAGAGAAAGTACTGCATTCGGCGAATTGGTCTGCACTATACTCCTTGTCAAAGGTTACATGGATACGGTATTGGTGAACGTATTTAACTTGGACAATGTGAGAAATATTGTTGTCTTTGAAAAGTCGCGCAAGTTTAAATTGTTTGGGGATGGGATTGCTGCTGGTAACAAAAACTTGAATTTTAGTATCAGATGGGTCTGATGGAGCTTGGTTCCCATCTAAGGAATTTGTCGGAAGCTTCCGTCCTCGTTTTACGGTGTTCCAACCCTCCTCCGATGATATTTCCTCCCTATGTCTTTTATAACCCGAAGTAAGGTCATCAACATCCATGTCTGGTGTGTTGTCTACGCACGACTCTAAACCACCAACCTCGCTTTCTCCGCTTAATGAATTAATCTCGTCTCGGAATATATCCGTAACATTCATTGTGTCCCCAAGAATATCGAGCTGCGGTGAACCAAACCGGTTTCGCCGGCCGGGCGGCGCGCGCGATGCGCCGCGCTCAGGTAAAATATGTAAACAAAGTGTTTGCGATAAACCGTAGCAGTAAAGTAAATAATTATCGACTGCTCGCGGCGAAGCACCGATCAACACTGTGGTCGTTAGTTTATCTAGACACTAGTCTTGTTTGATATTTAGATGGAAACAATAAATTTTGATTAAATTATTATTTATTAAATTTTTACAGATCATTGTGAATTATAACATAAGCTTCTAATACGGTTTTAGTCTGTTTACAACATTACGAGCCCTTACTAAAACCCTTTTTGACCTCTAATCTTTTCGCGCTGAACTTTTGTTACCCCTTCTTGTAATTTTAAATCATCTACCTCAATTTGCAGCTCCATCAGAAACACGTTAAAAAGTACAAGCAGCCTATCCAATTAACTTGTAAATATTCTTCACCGATTACCACGTCACTCTCGTGTTATCAGAGACAAATTACACCGTAGCCGGTTCAAAGCATCTTGCATAATTAGAACAGCAATCTCCGGTCGCCTCCCTAACACACGACGGTCTGATAGCTGTCCTAATTGAAACTTGAATGCAGCGTTTATCTGAAAGTTCGAAACAGCGAAGAACTCGTTAGTTTCGGGTTAATATTCTTGTGTTGTAGTTGTTAATGATATTCTGCCGAGTTTTTGAATTGGTTTTATTTTGGGTCACAATCATTTTGTGTTGTTTGACTGACTGACAGACAAGCTACAGCCAAAATTATTATTCGCAATGGCATGTATGTACCTTGAAGAAGGGATTTCACGAGATTTCCACGGGATCGGGATAAATGTGTGGGCGTAGCTGCGAGAAGAAATCCTCTATAATTATAGATATCTACCTACCACGATATATCTATACGAGATATATATCTATCCACGGTTTGGATTCTAGGCAAATGCTTTCTAAAGATCAAGGTCTGTCGAAAGAAATTAAAAGACTCATTAATCATTCTTTATAAATTATATTAAAATTTTCTAATCACCTCTACACATTATTTTTGCAAATCACGTCGGCTAAAAATACTAGAACGTTCCAAGCTATGTTCACGTTCAGTGGGTACTTAATGCTAAAGGTCAGCCACTCGGGGGTTGCCTTATAAATGTCTTGTTTAATTATAACAATTTACACACTATACAGTCATTATTATCAATATGTTGCTGAGCATTCACTTGTAACAGAACAGGCAGCATTCGCCGTTCTTTGTTTTATCAAACTGAACAACGAACAGAGCCGAACATTGCTTTGAACATTCTTTCTTGCTTCAACACTCTAATTGGCGAAAACGTCAAAGGAAATTTACTGTCAATTCGCTGAAATGCTCTTTGATGCCTATTTTTAATGCCAGAACGTTCGTAACAATGCTCGCTAAAACACACTCGTTTGTTTTTCTGTTTTTTAAAATTCGCGAGAATGCTCATTACAAGTTAATGTTCAAATAAATCAGTACCATACAAAAATGGTACCTATATAAAAGAAATTGTATTAGCATAATAGATAATGATATTAACTTGTTAGTAAGCAGTAGTCGTATGGAAAATATCAAATGGTTAATTTGAATAAACAACTTGCCAATTTGCGTCACGCCCGAGGGACAGGATTACTATTCCTGTTTCCTATTTCGTTGGGACAGACGAAATAATATGATTGAAAAAATAATATATAAAAAATAAAACCAATTATACGTCAATCAGCCGCACTGTATAAAGTCAATAATTTATAAGCTAGGAAATGTTCTAAATGCGCAAAAGCAGGCGAGAAATTCGGCCAATCGCAAACGAAGACTTGATATGAGCAACGGAATATATTTTCATAAACTGCATGGAAGTACTGAATTTATTCCATTTCCTTTCGTTTGAATCCAGCTGAATTTAAATAGATATCAAAAATGAAAATATTTACTGTTATTCGGTGGATAAAGTGTATTTCGCCGATGGAATTCCAGGATAACCCTTTTGCATTATTGTATGTAATACTTTTATTTCAGATTAAATACATCAATCCATATATAAAACAAAGTAAAAGTTAATTTGTATACAGTCAGCACAGAAACAGGAAACAAAGAATACATTAAGATATTACAGCAAATGGTACATAAATGATAAATTAATACATCATAATAAAATACTTTATAATTATAATGTCAATGAGAAAAAAAAAAATCTTATGTCAATAGATCCATGTCAATTAAAATAAATATAAGGAAATAATAATAGTCATTAGTAGTCAATTATTACAATAACAATAATATCAATCTCGTCCGGTCATTATACTCATCCACTTGTTTTGTATAGGACAGTCAAAGCGCGATGCAATCATCTTCAGGATGCCATTGCTACTGTCTCTCAACCGCTTTAGTAATGAAGCTACTCTTTTACGTATAATGGCTTGATAGCCATCCGTATGAGCTTCGGCAAACATTGTGACGTGAGTGACGCGCTGCAGTAGGGAGGCAGCCGCATCAGCATCCTGAAGATATTGTTATATTGTACACGCAGGGCACTGGCGGACCGACGGGTATGATTTACCCACAGGCTGCTCGAGTAGAAAGACTGGCAGTAAGCCTTAAACAGACAAATTTTCACACCTGACGAGCAACGAGCGAACCTGCGGGCAACCATATTCCCTCGCACCGCCAATGCCCTGCGCTCGCGCTCCAGATCGGCATCATCGGACAAGTCTTCCGTTACAATATGCCCCAGATATCTAAAACTGATTACTCTCTGCAACTCTTCACCGCACAACATAGTTGGTGGAACCCGAGCGGACACATGCAATTTTCCTTTGAAAATAAGTACCTTGCTCTTTTTTGTATTATATGTCAGTCCATGCTCCACCGCATATGACTCACAGATGGTCAATAGCTTGCGAATAGAACCCCCTGATGGTCCCAGCAGCACCATATCGTCCGCGTAGCTGATGTTATTAACACACACATTATCAATATGACAACCAGTATGAGTGCTGCTGAGCTCACCAATAAGGTCATTTATATAAAGGTTAAACAGCAGAGGAGAGGTCAGTCCACCCTGTCTAACCCCACATTGCATGCGATACGGGTCTGACAAGGCTCCCGCCCATCTCACCTGGTTCCGCTGACCTCGATACCAATCCTTCAACAGAGATACGACCTCAGCCGGCACACCCGCATTTTCCAGCTTAACCCAAAGCTTGTCATAAAGGACTGTGTCGAAAGCTTTCGACAAATCTAGGAAACACGCGTACACCGGTGTCCGCCTATCAGTGTAGTACCTGACAGCCTGCTTAAGACATAAAATCGCACTTTCAGTAGAAAGCCCCGTCCTAAAACCAAACTGAGCTTGGTGCAATTTTACGTTTTGAGATAGAATGTCATTAAGCAGGCTGTCAAGCACCTTGGCCATAATAGTCGCAAGTGAGATGGGTCGGTAGTTATTTTTGTCCGAGATATCTCCAGTTCTATTCTTGATCACGGGCACCACAATGGTTTTCGTAAATTCCTCCGGTAAGTACCCATGACAAAGACAGAGGTTAAAAAACATGGAAAGAACGCGAGGCAGGTGAACTCCTGCATGCCTTAGGTGCTCGACACTAAGACCAAAAAAACAATTATTGCAAAACCAGTTTTGTTTTGCCTTTTTGATTCCGTGGTTGGTGTATTTCTTTAAGTAGACTCCATCTAGCCAGCGCACCGTGAATAGGGAAACTGTTTTACAAAGAAAATCATTATTAATTCAACACAAACATTATAAACTAGTACAGTTTTTCAACAAATCATGTTACACTGATTTTTCAGTGGAAGCTAGTGTTATTTTTCACAGTTTAAGACTTAGAATCCACATGACAATCTGTACCAATAAAATTAAGCTGGAGAGTTTGTTTGTATGGTTGAACGCCCTTATCTCAAGAACTACTGATCCAATTTGGATAATTCTTTATCTTGAATAGCCTATTTATCGATGAAGGCTAAATAAGGTCACGACGGATGCCAAACAGCAGCCCTATCTAAGGTGGGTGTAACCGTGAGCTCAGCTAGTGTTCTAATAATAAGCAAGTATATGTACCTACTTCTTTTAGATAAGCCAGAGTCATTTGATGCCTTTCAAATGTGTTATTGTAACATACATACCCATTAATGTAACTACAGTTGCGACGAACACATCAATTACTCTGCGCCGCAGAGCGTAATCGTATGCCTGACACACTTACCCTGAAACCTCACATTCGACCATTTGACTCCCATATCGATTGGCAAGAACATCGGAACTTCTAATTATATGTTCTGAAACAAACTCCAATTTCATTCCAAACTCGATTCATGAGTCAGCATAAAAAGAGTAGGACATTGAATTAATTCGAAAAGGCTCAAATGAGGGACCAGTCTATCTTGACACGGCATCCCCTTCTTGTATGAGGGAAATTGGAAGATAAAGGAGATGTTGAAGGTTCTTGAGAGGTCTTGTTAAAATGGAAGGTAGAGGCAAATGAAGCTTGACGCGTCAATGGAGTGAGAAGTGTAATCAGTGGAACTACGCTATGTGGCTTGTTAGCTCAATTCACGTATTTACTTAAACGTAAACGTGAACTCATTAATATCCCTCTGGACGAAGATTATTCCATGAGCATTGTACTATGAAGTAATTGACTTAATTACCGAATACCTGTCCAGAGCACCGTATTGTATGTAATTAGCTTGATGTATACGTATGTTTTACAATATAATGTTTGTAGTTGAATGTGTTTGCACGTAAATTTTATTGCATTGTCTTTGTGCTAGGAGAAGTGCTTCAAAAAATTGCTAATTTAAAAACGTACGACAGAATGACTGCACTGAAAGATTGTGGTAAATATACTTTTTGTATAAAATGGCTGCAAAAATGTTAATATCACTTTATGTAGGCTCCACTTAAAAATAATTGAAGGCTTTTAAAATATGTTTTGCTGTCCACAGATGAATTATCAGTGTGCCTCGGAGAGCACGTATAACCGTCGATCCCGGCTGTCATGAAGATCTTTGACAGTCGTTACGGGGAGTCAGTACCCTCAAATAAACTGATACAAAAAAAAAACAAAACAAAAATATTTTATTTGCATCTCCAACACATAGCATAGGTACATATACATTTTCTTAATGAGTACAACAGAAGGCGGTACATGGAGAACAAATTAGGCAACTGCGTCAGCTATTGTCGCAGTTTAAACAACTACAACGCTGGTATTCTCGCAGGCCTATATATGCAATTACAATTATTAAATATATAAATTAATTATTTAAAAATAAAATTACGGAATATATATATATATATAGGCCAATGGAGATACAGGTCTAAACCATGGAATATCGCTATCCCTTTGGGTTGCGGAGGTCAGACGGCAGTCGCTCTGCGGAAAAGTTGATATTCTGTCATATCTGGTTACCCCGGGACCTCGGGCTCTAAGGCGTGCCAGTTTTGGATGCAACCGGGATAACGCTAGGGCGATGATGATGATGACAGTACCTAGTTATCATATACCCTATAAAACTATAAACATATAATTATGTAGCCCTACATTGGCATATATATAAGTATTAGTCGCTTTTCTACATAAGGGACTATATATATATATATAATCTCGACGAAACCTCAAACTCTACGAAACCTCGTCTAGCAAGCGTGGTATATTATGCCAAAACCTCCTATCGACAAAGCTATTTTGACACAAATTAGGTCCACCTGTGGACTCAAAATGGCTGTTTCATACATACACATACATACATATCGTCACGCCTTTTATCCCCGAAGGGGTAGGCAGAGGTGTATTTTCATGATTCATAAAATGAGTTGTTAATTTAACCAAGTGTTTCTTATATATGTATATCAAAATATTAACCAACTTAAGTTTATCCCTTTTTGTGCATGAAGATAATCCCAATAATCTTAAATAATATCCCTTCATTTCACATTTCAAAACACAACAAAAAAATCCATGCCTATACTGAATCCAATACCCTGTTATTTACCATTACTCCAACTCACTAGAATTCATAAACTCGTGCACCTCATTGAACGAATGCAAATTAATTAAGAGCGTCAAACGAAAAAAATACGCAGAAAATTGTATTGGAAATTTTGTATTAAATTTTAGCTTTTACGGGAACGCAGACAGTTCGTATTTGAGTATTTGCTTTGAAACAGGGTAAATCAATAACAGACTGTTAATGAATTTCGCTTGAAACCCTATGGTGCTGATATATTTGAGCATTAACCTGTAACGAGTGTGTTTGAGCGAGTATTGTTACGAACGTTCTGGCGAGCATTTTAGCGAATTGACAGTAATTTGCTTTGACGTCTTTGCTGATTAGAGTGTTCACTTGAAACACCGTATAAATTTTCGGCTCCGTTCGACAAAACAAAAAAACGGCGACTGCTCGCTATTCTGTTACAAGTGAACACTTAAGTATATCAGCACCATTACACTGAAGATAATCGGTCCCTATTTCGTCTGATAATGATTCTTGGATTAGTAAGACGAACATATTTCGTCTGTCGTGTTTCAGTGTGAATGAATTGTTTGTATTAATGTCGGTCTCTGTCAGTTCAGTGTGAATTAATTGTTTGTATTAATGTCGGTCTGGAAATGTGTAATCTGATGTCTCTTCTATTTTAGTGTTGTAAGGTTAGATTGGTGTGAAAAAGGATTAAGAATACAATGTGTCGCTATCCCATTTCTTTCCGTAGGTGACGAAAATAGTATTTTGCGTTAGAGGCGACTAAGGATAATACACGAGGCTAATCCTATCTTGCGGAAGAGACAGAAAACTTGTCATCGAAACCTATGTCAACCCCTTTGGCCAAAATCGTATAGTAGGCAAATCCTCCTCTTTATTATTGTGAGGCACAATAATATTAATATTCAACCACATTCACACAACACCATCTAGTCCCAAACGAAGCAGAGTACTTTGGGTTCTAGACAATGGATAAACATACATATATACTTTTTTTTATAATAGTAATCCATTCTTATTGGACCCATACGGTCCTCAAAGATGCCCATTTTAGTTTTGGCTGTAGCTTGTCTATCAATCTGTCAATAAAGCAAGACTTTTATATATTATTATAGAGAAAATTGGGCTTCAATCGTAATCATACATACCTCATACCTTAAAACGAACAAGGCGATCTCATACAGCTAAAACACTAATAACTATTAACCAAAACAGCCAAATCAAACATCTATACACAAAACTTTATTTATCTATCAACAATAAATAAGTACCGCTAGTTGTTTTGGGATTAAATAAATAAAAACATCGACCGGGATTCGCTCAAAGGAATTGACGTAAACAAAAACAAGTTTGAAAGCCACGACATATTTTTGGCTTTTATTAAACAGACGTCAATCATGACTGCTTGTTTAATAAATGCTATAAACATTGTTTCTCTTGACTTCTATTTGCGATGCGGTATTTGTCATAAGAAATAGATACATGGATAAGACACGTGGAACATTTCAAACAAATATGACCATTGAAGATGAATACATTGACTGTAAGATTGCCTGCAGCCAGCGGTTATGACAATGTTCTCTGTAATGACATGCACATATGGGCATGTCTCCCTAGATGAACGAAAGTGATGACGAGCCTATGAGCCAAGATTTTGGATCAAATGTTCTAAGTAGGATAAGTAGGTAAGCACATGCATGTAATGTTGTAGCAATCGCCTCGAAATCAGCAAGTTTAACAGAAATACAATGTAACGTAATATACCTTAAATATTTTAATGAAATTGTATAATGTATACAAATCACAAAAATATGAAATAGGAATTCAGCAGTTTAAGCTGTGTAATGTTTTTTTAGGCAAGGCAAATAATTGAATAATAAGATGATAATGATCAAAGACGAGAAGATAAGTGTCCTATAATACCTTGCATAATGTCTTATGAAGAAACATGCAAGCAATCCCTCCAACAGCTTACATCTTAGTCCCCTCCACGTAACCACCGGCGGGCTCCGATAATGGCGAAGCTTAACACGACACTTATTGCCAAAATACATCACCCACAACCTGACGTATGGTTCAATCTATTTGTATAACAAACGTTACATCAGCACTCGACTAAGGAACTTGTTTTTTGATGTTATGATTATAGCAGAATAGTCTATAGTGTCTAGGAGGCATTAGCTGGCCTTAAACAAATGCTTGTTTTTCTTCTCTTTTTATAACCCTCTTGGGTTGCTGCCAAATTTGCCCATTTATACCACTAGCCTTCTGTGGTTTTAATTTCTTTAGGTAAAACAACGTGCTAGCTTTCTATTGGCCTACCTTTAAGACACATGGTCTACTTCATAATAATATAAGATTTACTTGAAAGCTTAGATCTGATGTACTAATGTAGTTCGAGTAGTTTATTAAGTATAGTTTGTTAAGTTTTTGTTTTTGTTTCGTCGTATTTAACAACAATTTGATACTACATTGACGCTTCTATTTTGATTATCTGTAAACATTTTCTAACTAAAAAAAAAGAGCTGCTCATTCAGTCCTAGTGTTATAAGATGTACATTTTTATAATAAACTAATTTCTTATCGATTACATTGGTCAGAAGACGACACGGACAGAGGCGATCGATTGCTGCAATTATAAGCAACCATATTAAAAACTGAATCCATCAACCCATTACTAAATTAAAGGTTTAATACACTAAAGGGCTGTCAAATAAAAAATCGTTGACTGGCGCTCGTAAGCCCTTGATCCCCGTTATATTCTCAGTCAAACGGCGTTTTGACATCGACCCCTGTCACTTGCGACAGGCGAAAACGTCTTCATTGTGCTTTGAAGTAAAATTGAAATTTCAACGAGTTTTTATCCATTACAAGATATAAATAGCGTTATTTTATATACCTAAGTAAAATTTCTTAGTTTTACGCATTCAGAATTTCATTAATTTGTATTTCTTGGGTTGGAAGTTTTAGGTCACGTTGTAGTTTTTGCTTGGTTTGAAATTCATGCGATCTCAAGAGGTTTTTAGTAAATTACCAAGAATGGGGAGATTATGGAGAATCTCCCGAGACGTATCTATATTCTCATTGAGAGATGTTTAACGCACCAACAGTCACGTAAAAATCAGAAAAGTAAACAATAAAATAAATAATGGATTCCTTGCCTTTAATTATTTTATTAAACCTATGTTGTGTGTCTATTAAATCATTATTTAAAAACCTGATACACTTTTGAGTAAAGATAATTTAATATAGCAATAATGAATACGATTCAAAGGTAAGATGCGTATGCTCAAACTTTAGACGTAGCCTTTGACGCACAGTTGGTCATCAAAGTCGCCGTAGGGGCAATTGTTATTCTTTTCCATCTTAAGGTAGTGATTCCCTTACTATCAGAAGGGTAATTTTCTTGTGGTTACGCTTTGACACTATGTAGCCAGGCATTAAGTCGCAATAATAGTATTAGTACTTGACTTAAAAATATATGTAACCAATAATTGGAATCAATATATTAATTAGTAGACTTTCATCGTATAGCAAACAGCGTCAGCATTCTAGATTTAAGGGTATATGGTTTAGTTCACAACTGCAACAACAAACGGAATACAGTAGTAGCAATTACATAGTAATTACAACAGAGCCCACGTTTAAATCGTGTGTAGTGGTTACATGTCATGTGCATAGGGCTTCGACTTGTAGTATAATTATTATCAATAATAAGTTTCTTATCCTCTTTATTTTATAAACTAGCTCCACACTCACTATAAGCCTTCGTCTATTGTACATATTGCCTGTCCTATTTTTAATTTCAAACACAGTAAGTAATACTTATTCGCCGTCGAGCGCAATGATATGCGCCATAACTAAAAAATATATCTAGAAATGTTATAGGTAATGAAGCATTGCTTATTTCAGCATGAGTGGGCTCACTGCTTTGATTTTTTTTCGCTTAAGGCGCTGTTATACCTCAGAAGCCGTGAAACACCTAATTTTTCGTCGCGCAACTAGCCATAACGGTACATATTACAAACTAGCAAAAAATTGAGCTTAAAGTCAAAAGTCTGAACAAAAGACTTTTGAAAGAATTTTTCATGTGTGTAAAATAGAATCACGTTTAAAAAATCACAAAAACGAGGCAAAAATAATCTTTCGTCTCACTATTTGCAATATTTTGATCGTAAGCTGTCATATTTTATTTAATAATATTGTAGGAAACCTAATGAACTAAAGAATTACCCTGTTTATTTTCATATTATACGTGTATATTTTGTAAAATTAAATAAAATCTGCCAAACGTCTATGATTTTGACTCTCGGTAGATTCCATCAATATTAAACGCTTCGGCAATTTAAACCTTATTAGCATAAGCGGTGTACTGAGTGTCAGTTGCTAGTTTATGCTCCGCCCAGACCTCATCATTCGGCTATGAGCCCTGTGAGAGATAGGCTATGTCGCTTGCGTCTCCGCTGCACGATATTTTACGTAAACCTGTTTGTTATTGTAGTACGCCGATTTGAGTTCGTAATTTCTTGTTTTATGTTATAGAATGAATACTTTGAATCAAATAGGTTTTTCATGTGACTATGGGCACATATAATTAAGACCTAAGTTTATATTCTTGTTGCGTTTAATGTGTTATTGTTTCTGTGCTTATAAATATGTAATTAGAAGAATAAAATATGGACAATTAGAAAAATAAAGTTCTACGAAGGATTTGTACAAGCGTCGTAATAAAATAGAAATTCATCCATGGCCAAGTGATTATGAAATATGTAACATAAATTATTTTCATAAGAGTATTTTATGACTTAGTCAGTTATAAAATACTCTTATGAAAATAATTTATGTCATAGATTATCGCTTATGCGTAATATAATTATTATAAATTATTCTGACAAAAAACATAGCTGCCACAGTTTTCAATATTTGAAAGAGTAATAACATAAAATCGAATCATTTTATGTACCTATATTGCAAATTCATTAGCTTGTCAGAGCGAACAATAAACAGCGTGCAGCGCTAATATGGCGCTCCGCAGTCCGCACACAAGCGGTAACGAATGTTGTATTATTGTGTTGTGAACATAAACCTATATAGGTACACCGGGTAAAACTCTGATTATTCATAAACTATTAGGTATGTCTCAGTACATCTAATAAATTTTTAATTTCTAAAATCAAAAATTTATAAGCATGAAGGTGACTTCTCTGTTTGCTATAACACAAGTTATAGAATTTTTTTAAATAATAAAGTACCTAACTAATTATCTTTATTGTCATTACAGTGAAGTTAAAAATAACAGTTCTGCAACGTCTTATACACATTTGACTGCAGTTATTCCTAGCACGATTTGTTCAAGAGCTAGCCAAGAAATGCCAAACATTTTTTTTTAACAAATTTGACTCAACTCCCTAGTGATAAGCAAATATATAAGAGGGATAGCAGTGACTGGTTCAAATTGCGTAAGAATATGTTGACAGATTCAAATTTTGGTATAGTGGTAAAAAGAAGAGATAACAGCAGTAAAGCCAACTTAGTAAAACATATTTTGTACAAAAAAAAATATTTACAATTTAAAAGCAGTTGCGCATGGAGTCTATAATGAACAACTGGCTTTGCAACAACTGGCGAAGCCAGAAAATGTAACAATCGAGCCTTGTTGATTATTCGTTTATTGGTGCCACGCCAGATGGATTAATAGGTCCAGACACGATTGTGGAAATTTAATATTCTATAGTTGCCTATAAGAATGGCCTGGAGAATAGTATAAGAGCAAACAAAATACAAATATAGAAACATGATAAAAAAGTGAAATGACTAGTCTAAACAAATATTGTAATTGTTATTACCAAACTCAGGGGCAACGCCACGTTACACGCAAACAAAAATGTTTTTTTGCTGTGTGGAGTGGCGAAAGTATACCACTAAAAATAGAAATTATAGAAAGATATGATGTTTTCTGGGAGACGTAAATGAAAGAAAAGCTTGTGGCGTTTTATATGAATTGGCAGTTGCCTGAAATTGTTGATTCTCGTGAAGCTTAAGGGATGGCATTGCGAGATCACGGAGAGGAAAATGTTTCATAGTGCTTGAAGTTTCTACAATACCAAGCCGTAAAAGGGAAGTAAATGAAAATGTGCCTCGTGAACAACAGCAAATAATAAGTATTGAAGCCTAATCACCTCACACACTGCCTTTAACTTTCAATGAGAATAAAGAAAACCTGCCGGGCTTGTAGCAGACAGCTAACTTTTGATAAGCTTTAAACTCTGTATTTCGTTAGTAAATGATAAATAAATATCTTTTAATACTTATTTATTTGAAACAAAACATATTTTAAGCGAAATATATTTTTTATATTTTTTCATACAAACATGTATGAGGAGAGCTAACGAAAAAGCAGTAACTCAAATTTTTCTTCTATAATTTTCTAAGCGACATAGCAGTATCTCATGAATAAGGTATATCCACATTTATTTTTGATATTTCCTCTATTTTGAAAATAATAATGGGTTGGGTTTCGAAACGAGTCGCCTGAATTTGAGGGTATTGGTGGTGTAAGGGGCTTAACGGAGTTAGTTTTAATCCCCTAAAAATAATTTTGCCGGAGTTGCGTCTAAATATTTTTAAACAATTTCCAAAAATTTCTAAATACTTCGGCAATTATGCAAAACGGAACGTAGTTTTTATACTTTAGTTCAGTTTTAGAAATGTCATTTATAGGTTTTATGTTAAAAACGTGAAACGAAACGCAAACCCGCCATCTTAGAAAGATCATTATTGATCACACAAAGGACAATGGCAGGAATGTATGGGCATTTGGTACCGGCTATGGGTATATCTGAGACTGCATGGTAGGCACTCTTTTTGTATTTATTTGACAGGTAATATCATATGTAATTACTGTTTAAATTATGAGATTTTTAGAACTTTGCGTTCAAAAGTTATTTCAGTTTGAACTTTACTAAAGGCTGTAAGTAGATAGGTCCTGTGATATACCTATGACATTAATGACAGCTGACTGTCACAAATAACTTGTTGATTTTTGTCATGCTTATTTACGTTATGCAAGATAATTATTTACGTTATAAATCAATCGTAATTAGACAATGTATCCTAATTCGACAATCTATATAAATGTCCGTTTTATAGCTATTCCTTCGAGAATTCGTAAAGGTTTGCTCCAGACAGAACTATTGGTAGTTTTCTCAAACATCAAAGTACCTCTCCGATGTCCTAAGCCCTACATCATTCATCATCAGCCTTTAACAGTCCACTGCTGGACTAGGCTTCTCCTTTGAAAGGAGGAATTGGCCTACTATACCACGCTGGCCAAATGGGTTGATATAGTGTTTGTATCAAGCTTTCCTATTACAGTGCTGTTCTCTGCATAATATGCACCCTCTGTCGGCTCTTACTACACCCATGGGATGATATGGAGTGGCGACATTCCTTATTCTTAATCCGTCACCACACAGACCAACCTAAGTCCTACACTAATAAATATTTTTAGGATATTATGGAAATGAAACAAATATTTTTATTTTATGTATTTATTTTGTCAAATACATGGTATTATTAGATTTTTATTTCTTACAATGAAATCATCTAAGAAAGGATCGAGTCATACCTTCATGGTGAGCATATCCTAAATATCAAATGATATTCATTACATGTGAGCAGCATCCTATGGTTCTCAAACCAACAATGCGATTGAAGCAATGGCTTAATATTGCATCCCGGCCATTGATATTGCTTTCTGTCACAATGTATACAAAATATGTTTTCCCTGATGAATGGTGGGTCTTTATTTTAGCTCGAAGCAACATAAGATAAATTCCTTCTAATCCATTTATATGGTCTCGTGTTACTTCTAGAGTATAAATCTATGGAAGCAGAAGTGCTCACCGACACACAAACATGCTTGTTGAATTTGGTATATACCACATGCGAAAAGCATAAGGTCTTCCATAGATAGCCGTGGAAATGACATAGTTGCCCCATCAATAGGTTCTGGACTGTTCTCTCCACCAGAAAGAGATGTGGATGTCACATTCTGTAAATAAACACCACGCATTATGTGAAGGTTGTCATCACCATAATCTGGTGGTAGTGGTTGGACATCTGCCGGTAGGGGTTGATCATCTGCCAGTGTTGGTTGTACATCTACCGGTGCTGTTTGGATCTCAGGTGGTGGTGATACTTGTCTTAAAGCAGTCCTTTGAGCTCTGCGCCAAAATGGTATACATGTGTCATCTACTGAAGACAACTAAAATAAAAGTAAATCTTTAAAAATATAAACTTAAAATAAAACTGAGGAATTATTTGTTTGAATGTTCTAATGTTGGGATGTACAGTGCAATTGAAAATAAGTTTTTATATCAGGAAGGTTAATTTCTGTGGAAGGTTACAGGCTAAAGGACATTGCGCTATGACCTACAAGGCAGTGCAAAAATTGCTTCATGCATGAGTGGCATCAGTGACATGACATTTAATTACAAAATAATAATGAAAGACTAGAATTTATTTATTCACTTACAACTTTAGGATAATAATATATTATGATTACAGAAAGTGATGCAACATAATATACTGTAACCTAAGAGATTTAATTAGTTGTAGGAACTAATAAAACAGTAAATCATAAATTACATTATTACCTGCCTTGGTTGGATCCAAGCAGAAATAACATTTAGCAGCCTTTGGTCCTCTTTAGGTGTAATCCTGTCTGTTTATTCTGGACAAGGACCGTTCACATACTATACAGACACATTGATGTCCTACTCGCCGTCTTGGATTTGCTTTAGACACAGAGTGAGTAGCTAATTGCCAACAGGCATGGCAAATGCAGTCTGTAGGCGTTATCTGGAAACAATTAGGTGATGCTGTACATGCTGATGTGTGGACAAAACAAACATTTATTTGGTATGCTGCAAGGGAAGCCAATACGCTACAGACTGTAACTAATAGGTACTTGTCTTGTAACACCAGTGGCATCACTTCAACAGTAGGAATTCTGTTACTTTACATTCATGATAACTATCCATGTAAGTACTAAACTGAAGGGTACGGGAAGACGTGATGAATACAAAATCATAAAATAATTAGTAATACTGGTAAACTACTTACATCTCTAGGATATGTCCACAGTCGAATTGTATTGACCAGGGCTTCACTCTCGTCTGCGAGGCTGTGGCGCCTGAGGCAAGACAGGCGCACGTTGCAATTTATGCACTGCAGACTAGAGTCACAGTGTCAAGAAAATGCAGCACAAAATGAACTTACAAGCGTCCTTTCGCGCAATAATACACTAGCACAATAGCGATCGCCGGCCGTATATAAAAAGATTAAAAATAAAAAGGTACTCTGTGGATCGCCGGTATGTTTACGATTTTCTCGTTCCGGCAATAAAATGTTGCCATATCAATTTTTCTATGGATTTATATAAACGATTTTGGCAAAATGTTTAATAAATTAAATAATGCTTTATAATTACTGTACAGTTCAGTCGCGATTGGTGTAATACTTATTATTTATTAAAGTATATTTGGTCTTAGCGTTTGAATACGAGAATGACCCAAATGAATAACAATTGATTTAACTAAATCAATTTTTTAATAATTTCTGATTTACATATGGCAAGTTTTCGTTACGCATACTGCGTTTTGTTATTAACATTTGCACGTTTAGTTACTGCAATTGTAACAATTATTCAAACTAGATTTTCATACTTTTGCAAAGTTCTAAAAATATTATAATTACATGAAAACAGTTAGGTTGATTCACTTATTAAGTGGTACAAATCTCAACATCATCCATCATATATCACTCTGGGTACCAAATCTGCCGTTCTCCTTTGACATTAGCTGTCAATACTATGCGTCATTGCTTTCGAGTGCCTAGGGTTAGGTGCGACTGTAATAAGTAACTAAATAGGTTATATTAAGTTCTCTTTTGACCCTTAATCCGAAAATAGGAGCCCTGCGAAGCAGGGCTCCGTCAACCTTAGTTTATTAAACTAGTGTGAAGAATGTGGAAGTTGGCAGTGCCATACACGCCGGTGTTTAGATATATTTTTTTTACAGAGGAAACCAAGTATTTCCGGCAAGTAAAAATGGTGAGGGTGGGTTCCGAAACCTCGCCTCTTTCCCCCTTAATCACTCACAACCCCTAAAAACGGCAACGTATTTCGAAACCTTTACCATAATAATTCATCATCCTCAGCCTTTATCAGTCCACTGCTGGACTAGGCCTCTCCTTTGAAAGGAGGAATTGGCCTACTATACCACGCTGGCCAAACGGGTTGGTATAGGGTTTGTATCAAGTTTTCCTTCTCTTACAGTGCTGTTTTCTGCATAATATGCTCCCTCTGTCGGCTCTTACGACACCCATGGGATGATATGGGGTGGTGTCAATCCGTATTCTTAATCCGTCACCACACGGACCATAATAATTATACCTATAAAAACAATAAAACATCCAAAAAGAAATAAAATAAATCAACTTTTACTAAACTTCAATTATCTCGTAACTCGCTTTACTTGAGATACGGCTTTTGCGCTTAGTAGGGCAGTATTGTGGTTTTTAGGGTACCGTAGCCAAAAATTGTAAAAACGGAACCCTTATGGATTCGCCATGTCTGTCTGTCTTGTGTATGTCACAGCCAATTATTGCAAAACAGATTTGAAAACTGGCAGGAATGGAATTAGATGTAGGTATTCTATGAACCGCTTCACCATTTTTATACAAAAACAAAACGGGCCTCTCCATTCATGGAACAGACTTAATTATTTTTAACATCTTACGGCACATAGGTATTTACATACTTTCGTCAACTATACCTATAACGTCTAATGTAAACCAGTTTAGCTCATGGCTCCACTAAGAACAAAAATTGCGCTATGCCTATATTGTACAAACAGATTGATTTGTGTAATTTAAATTTTAATATCAGTATCTCAATTCAATATGCTAAAACGTTTTGCTTGCGATTTTGAAATATTGGAATACGGATGTTGCCAGAATACGGCCCCACGCAACGAGAATGAAGGGGGGCGCCCCGCACAAGACGGAGCTACGCGCCCTTCACCTCCCCTGCTTCACTCCTCATTTACCAAAACAGTCGCTTAGGACAGCGCCTTAATACTCTTGTGCCCCTTGCCTCCTTTCTTAGTTTCTCTGTCATAACTTCTTTTATCTATCACCAAATAATAAAAACCACTTTCGCAGTATACCCAGTATTGAGCCTTATTTATAATAATGCCGATGTTTTTCGTTTCACTGTAAATATTAGGATACCATTATTATACGTGGACACAAAAGCTAAACTTCGGCCGAAACAAAATAAAATTAAAATGGTTGCTCATTAATTTCTCACGAGCAATTAATTACTGAAGCTGCTGAAGGTCATCCGTTACCCACAATTTGAGGTTATCTAAGGATTATTAATGTGACATTTTTCTTATTCAAATGAAACATTATTTGGCTGAAGCAATTCTTGAATGTGGATTTTAAAAATACAATCTTGTTTTAAAGGCTTATCGGGAAAAAGATTGCAAATATCAAGGCTGTATATCTCTTTCTCTATACCTAATGTTTAGAGAAAGAGATAGACAGCCTTGCCAAGCATTTATGAAATTACTATTTTGCTTCAGTTCTCTTATGTACGGTATAGTATGGTGTCTTGATATAAAGCAAGTCATCATAGTGAAGACTATAACATTTTTATCGTAATTTATTCACTAATAACTGCTTGATGTCGAAACAAATAAACAGTCAGTCAGATATGAAGTCTACGAATAAATATCTTGAGTTTTTAATAAGATGTCAGTTTATCAAGGATCTTTGGCAAAGGATTTTTACTGTTTAATAGTAGACATTCTACTTTTCAGTATATTGTTGCAGGTTAATAATAAGCGTCTACTACGTAAAGCCTCTGCAATATTTGTGTTGCTGAAAATATTAATTATTAAAAATATATCTTCCCTGTTTCTTACCAAGAAGAGCTTAAATCGTTTAGGGCAAATTTTCCTCCAAGAATTTCTAATTATAATTTGCTATACCTGGGTATACCAGGCCAATAACCGGGGGTATAATGCTTGTTGGTTTAAGTCTAATATTAAATGTCCTTTTATACTTTAAAAAGATTTATAAGCTTTTATGTAGAAATATTACCGGTGTTTTGGCGCTTAATAATTATTAATGATAGATTATGTACAAGGTAGTCTCAGGCTTGTTTGTTTTTGAAGGAGTGAGTAGGTCGATATTGTGTAAGTAGATATTTTTAGCTACAATTTTCAAGACCTTTTATAGAGATTAGTAGCACCAGGTTTTTTGTTGATACTATTGCGTTTACCTTGTTGGTACTATTGCATTTGACTCGGCATATTGAGAGCTGGTTGGCTGGAACTCTCACTCATTGTCATGTTCCTTTTTTCTCTTACTTATTTCCCTTAGTGAAAGCGTGGTACATGAGGATTCCATATTGGAAAGGATGGATGCGGAAAGCAAAGGATTGGTCATTGTGGCACATGTTGGGAGAGGCCTATGTCCACCAGTGGACTCCAATAGTCTGATTAATTTATCTCAGTTAAAACATGGTACATTAATATTCCATATTGGAAAGTCATAAGTTATCGTCAAATAGCTTGAATCTTTTACCTGATTTATGTCTCTGTGTTTCTGATCCTCATTATATGTAACCTATAGATGTTTGATATACATACTTCTTTAAATGTAACATTGGAGTGATGTGTAAGGTTAAATGATAAGATCGATTTTATTCGCTACTAAGATTATGAATTTAGTTAGACGTTTATGATATTGAAATTTATTCAAATATGACATGAGTAAATGTAACAGTGGCGTATGTCTAGAAATTGTGGAATATAATAGAATCATTCTTAAATACTGTATTACACTATTTACTTAATTTCGTCGTTCAGGCGAATTAATGTTTAGTATCCAAATATACTGACGAAAGCAAATTAAATAAAGTCCATGGTGATCCAAAAGACTGTTTGCACTATTAGTTGTATTAACAGGTAAGAGTGGATCATGAGTTCTCGGGTTACGTTCACGAGTTAAGCAAAAAGTTATATTAGGTTTATCTGTAGAAACTCAAAAAATGGCTTTCTTTTATCCTTATGCTAGTTATACAGCATGTAAAGCCGTTGTTTTTATGGAATCTATTTGTATCCGAATGCTATCTAATCGAACTATGACAGTAAAAAAATAAAGAGACTTCTCAGAAAAGTTCAGCCAAACTGAAAAATACTCCAAAAAAGATAACGCTATCCGTCGTTCTTTAAACTCAATATTTAGATAGTCTAGTTACAACTCCAAAAATAATCTTTATTCCTTCCAATATCCAGTCAAGTTTGTCATTGATTATTTGATGCGAAATTAATAACGTAATCTTTAAATTGAATAAAAACTTGACTTATCCGGTCGGATGCCTAAAAAGTTTGCTTGTTAAAAGCCTTCATTAGCAAACCTTCGAGAGTATTCGATAGTCCTTCGGTTATCGACTTAATGACAAGTATCTTGTACTTTGGAGCTTAGTCACATTCGCTTTTGAATCTTAATCAGCCTGCATTACTTGAAATTAATGTTGATTGAGCACTTCATCGGTGTGAATACTGAATGTACGGTTAAGTGCGTTGCTAAATTTACGTTCTAAGTTTTTATTATAGTTGTTATTCCTAAGTTTTTAAGTTTTGGTATGTTAAGTTATTTTTCACGAAGAGCGTGAACTGCCATCTTATTTCATTTGCAATGAAAAGATTTTTTTAACCAAGACGAATGGTGGTATTTATTTACAACAGTCAGACAGACTATACACACTAACCAAGTATCATTAGACTGACGACATATAAATAAATAGTTACGTTCATAGAATCAGAGGTCAGGGTAAGGAGATGAGCAAAGTACTTCTGGTAACCTTTAAACAACTGCGCAGAAATATCCTCCATATATGTATTTTAAAAGGTTGCATTTTAACAAAAAAAAAGCAATATTATTTTTCAATGGCAATTTAATACACTTGTTCTTATATTTTTACGTTACGAATTTCCGTTAGTGCAAAATATTTGATAAACTGATTTTTTTAACTTGAAAACTGTTCTGAAGCTTCAATATTGTATTAAAACTGAATGAAGGGTATTGTTTTTATTTGGGTTCAGCTGAATAAATAAAATCTATACAAAAATATACATATTCCAGACGCCAGTTTATTTTAAATTTCCTTTGAATTAGTATAATATTATTTTCTAAAAGTTTCAGCGAAGGTCTAGTGGAGACACCAATAGACTGCAGACGGTGTCATGTTTTAATCCATGGCGCATAATACTGACTTTTCAACGATAATACTATGTGTGTTAAATTGTTAAGACAGTACCTCTAAATAAACTCAAACTTGTGTAACCTATAGAATATTGCTATCACTCTGGGTTGCAGAGTTCAGACCACATGAGTAGATAAACGGAACAGAGACACAGCTTCATACAACAGCGCGAATCGGTTGCACTACTACGAGCACGCGGCTTATGTGCGCGTGACCACTGGCCGCATGTCGTGTACGCGGCGAGAGTGGAAAGAACCGGTTTACGTAGGCACAGGCAGTTGACAATCTTAGGGTTATTACGATGCACGTTGTTTGTTTTGTACGTTGCAAGTTTTAATATTTTAATGTTAAAAAGTGGTGTTTTATTATTAATAATGGTTGTTTATTGTACTGTGTGTACGAATAATACTAGATGAAATAAATAAATCATTATAAAGATTTTAACAATGGTAACGTACAATTGGGTTTTTTAATTAGGTATAACTCCTGATAATTTTGTCGCATTTGTTGAATTGCTCGAGCAAAAGTTTCGCGAATATTTCGATCTTGAAATAAATATTGTCAATGTTGGCAATGAAATACTTAACAACTAATTAGTCGTGAAATTGTGTAAAACCAATTAATGTTTACAAAACCAATGACTATCAGAAAGTGATCAGCCATCGATAGGGATTACAAAAAACAGGTGCATGCGATTTTCGACCTCATTGACGTAACTCAGAATTTATAATTTTAATAACGTATCAATGTCAGAAAGCAAGAAAATACCAAAAAAAGTCTGTCATGAATTGTCAATAAGGTCGAAAATCGCATGCACCTGTTTTTTGTAAGCCCTATCGATGGTTGATCATTTTATAGTCATTTGTTTTGTAGATGTTCATTTGTCTTACACAATATCTTTTTAAACTTATTTTAGATACCTATCCCCGTGGTAAAACTAGTGGCCATAATAGCTAAAGGAGATTGCTATGTTTATTAGCAAAATAGATCATATGATATTACCAGAAAATATTCAACACTATTAGTGGTATCGTTGGGAATGTCAAATAAATCACGTCGTCACGTCGTGTCCTTGGTAACAAATGTATATTTTTATTCCGTGCTTTTAAAAGTTTCAGGTGCATGCCTTTTTTGGTTCCACTCGCTATTTTATTTACAACTTTACTTCTGCCGTATAGCGAATCCGTCGAGTCCAAGAATCTGCCCAATCCACGAATCTGTCGAGTTGGGAATCTGCCAAATCACGAATCTGTCCAATCCAGAATCGGTCGTATACCGAACAAGCGATTTGTCTTAACCTATTGTGACAACCCTACCAAAATAGGTAACAAATTTACAAGCTCTTAAGAAGCTGTCTCTCTGTTCGGTTTATTTACTCATGTGGTTCAGACTGCAGTCACTCTGTGCAAAAAGATAATATTCAATAAAGTCTGTGGCCAAGGCAGATGACATTTGCTTCTGATTTCTACTTTCGCTAACGCTTGGTTTCCATGGTAACACAAGGAATACCCAAATACGCACATAAAGTAATCGGAAAAATAAAACTTTAACTTTACATTTTTATTCTACGATGCTGATTCACAGAAACTGTTGCAATAGTATTATATTTAAGCGTGAGCAAAATGGAGAATTATCTATAAATGCACATCAAATAAAATGCTTCAATATATGCATAATAAAGGATCCGAAAATATAATGCAACATAGATTTTACAGCGGATCGGCGAAACGGTACATTTTACGGTTTAGACGGATTTTATTGTTAGCACTGAGTCTTAGATGTTTTGCTGCAGGATCAGAATAAATAATACTCCCCAAACATGCACAAAGGTGAAGGATAGACTAGCTACCACCGTTAGGACACCTAAGGACATAGAACGTTTTCAAAGAAGTATCCGCTGTCGCTGGTGACAGGCATAAGATGGACTCGATCTATGAACGAAAATCACATGGGATATAAGAAGAAAGAATAAAAAATTACACTTAAATTTTAAAATTGTATATAATTATATTTTTTTTATATTGTAACACTGATAATAAATTTGATTTCAAAATCACATGCCTAGAATCATATTGCTAAAAAAACATTACGTTTTCATCTCCAGTTCTCTAGCAATTTAAGGTAGTGTATGTACAGAGATAAATCTCGGGAGCTGGATGCGTAGATCTCATTGGTGTTTAGCTCTACGTAATTAGACCGCATCCGCGTTTGTGACTCAAAAATCCTTCCATTTGCAGATTTACTTGCTTCTAATCTATGTTAAATCTTGTATGGATTTAAACAACCTGAGGTCTTCTTCTTTCTCTTAGCATTATCCCAGTTTCAATCTGGGGTCCGCTTACTAGCCTAACCGGGTTTGGCTGAATATTAGCTTTTCCACGGAGCGACTGCCTATCTGACCTCCGCAACCCGAAGGGATAGCGATATTCCGTGGCCAACAACCTGAGGTATTCTAAGCGATTATTTTATCACTCTATGGAAGTGTCACGCGTACTGTTTAATTTATTAAAAGTTTAAATTAGAAGCTACTTGTATAACTGGACTACATGCTTTGCATCAATGTTTTTTTGAAATTAAATATCGTGAGGAAATGGCATTTCTGAGAGTTCTCCGAATCTTCTTAAAAGACACCTGAAGTCCGCCAACCTACACTTGGCTAGCTTGGTCGACTATGGCCTTACCCTCCTCATGATGATAAAAGGCATGTGCCCAACAGTGTTACAGATTATAGACAAAGCTGATGATGATAACGAGATAACACGGGGTTAGGTATGTCATCTATTTTTGGATCGAGTCTGCGTGAAAACAGTGGGTATAACCATGCTCAAGTTTAAGTTTCAGCAAATTTACTGTGTATTACACAACTCTAAATCGGTCTTAATTTATGAAAATAAAATGGAGTAAAATCTAAATAGAATCGCAAAAGCAGAATTCAATTTCTTGTTACTGGGTGAAACTAGCGATCAAAGAATGTTGAAAAAACTACTTTTGCTTGATATCACACACCGTCTACGTAATACGGTGCGCTTGTAGTCAGGTTCAGAATTAACTTGTTGGCTCTAAGATTGCCCGTAAGAAAATAGTGAAAATTCTGTGATATAATCAACTTTGTAATTACGTGTTCTTTTTTAATTTTATTTTAAATGGAATGTCATGTTAGAAGAAACTTAAATCTCAGTTGATTAAGTAATTAAATTTAGTAAGGTTTTTCTAAAGCTTCAGGTTATTGCTATTTTTAGAATGAATTTTTGTACAGTTGATCGTCTTTATTAGCAACACAATGTCAGTTGCTCAGAGAACTACATGATGGCAGTGTATCGATTTTTGTACTCTTTAACTGCGGAATTCAATATTTGAACTATAGATAGATCTGTAGACTTTAGATTCGTTTTTGATATAAGCTTCATACAAAATATGTCAAACACGAATCTCGAATCTCAAAATCCATGTATGGATCGAATATTGAAAATGGCCGTAAGTAGCATACTGTGACGAGACAAACCAGCTGCAATACTATTTTGTTTTAACGAAACTGTAAAGTGTTGTTAATTTGAAACAAATCGCTGTAGCAGTCATAGACTAGTTGTTGCCATGGTTATAATTACTTAGCACAATTTGTGGGGCATTTTCAGTACATTTATTTACTGGACCGTGCTACAGCAAAACGACATTTTAAGTTTGTGATATACATTTCACAAGAGCTTTGTGTTAAGTGCAACTTTTCAAAGTATATTTTCAATAAAATATATATTGTTCTCGGTTCTTTTATATGTTTACTTCAATCTCGTTACCAATATTCTATTTATAGTACTTTCAAAATCCGAGAGTGCACTTTTGCTGGGTAATCAAAGAGCCGATTTATGTCCCATGCGTGACAGGGGGTAAAATGCACGTCATATCTATAAACCCGCCTTTGTGTCATATGGGAAGGTCTTCCTATATTATACCTTCCATCGAAGAGAAAAGTGCTTCGAAAGATTTTGATGCCATTCGCTTTCATTACACGCGAAAAAGATTTAATTTTTTGGGTATACCATGAAAGTGCGATACATAACAGCTTTCTTTAGTTATATGCATAAAGTTATATGACATTGTTGGCTTACAATTTCGTTAAAATTCTCACAAGAAAGTTAGAATATTGTGATGGTGGATAAATTTAGCATAACGCGAGCTATACAGTACATTCTATCCAGTAGTATAAAATATCAACTATGCCTCCTTTTTCTATTTGTTATGTTACACCTCATCCAATTAAATTTAATTACAAAAAAGTACTATTAGACATTTAAAAAGTCAAGCTCTAGTACTCACGAAGTTTTGCCGAAGACAAGGCTTAGACTTATTACTAACGAAACAGAATATTATATCGATTCAAGTATCAAGACTATCCATCGACTGCAATCACGTTTACAATTGTCAAAACAAAAGAGTTCATTAATTCAAATCATGAAAATGACATTTATAAAAAAACAATAAAAACTAATTTCCATATTATTTTCTTTCGAAGAACTGTGTAACCGAGCGTGTTTTACAAGAAGGAAACTCAACCTTAAACTTTAGAGTTAAAGTTTGTAATTGTGTGGGTAGTTACAGAAACATTGAGTTCAGGAAGCAACGCAGTACAGTCACGGACTGCTCACACATATTGTATATATGCATTGAATTGTGAATTGGTGAATACGGGCAAATTGAAGCAGAAATATGCTAACATACTATGCATATATTAAATTTTGCGTATTTGTTATAATGTTCAAATATATGTGCCGAATACTGTTTTGTTTCGGCTGGTCTGTACCGGGCGCCTAAACACTGCTGAATTTATTTTGTACTATTTGTATTTTAATGCTATATAAAACATTTCCATAGCTACGAATAAACCAGTTATGTTTTGTGGGATGTGTTTAGAGTGACCATAATATATTATTGTATTCTCGTAATTTACAAAAGATTAGTTTGGCGTTCCGCCTTCAACTGATAGAATTCTAATAGAAAATACAGCAATTAGAAAATGTTCACAATATAGCCTTGTAGCTTCGACACCCTAATTTCAATTCATAGTTTAATAAACAAAACTAATACAATGGTATAGTAACTAATTAATTATTATATTATTAAATATCAAATCTGTTACTGCAATTTAATCTGAAGTAATAGATACCTGCATGATTTTCAAACGAGGGCAGCCTGAAGTATGCTTCATTATTTGGCAAACAATAAAATAATGTTTTGAATGAAATGGCTATTGATAAAACGTCATTCGAGTCAGCACAATAGCTATGACTAGATAATACATAATTTACCTTGAATATAATGTATTCTGATATCACTACTATTATTCGAAAACTGATCATTAGTGTAGATGTTAAAGAGCGTTGGCGCCAGGACACTACCCTGAGTTAGATCGTTCTTTTGGGTTCTCCAACGGCTTTTGTTAGATTTTAAATGAACCCGGAAGCGTCGGTTTTGGAGGAGATCCCCGAGAACTTGAACAAATATGCTATCCTCTGTCATATTCTGCACTTTCCATAGCAAACGTTTAACATAAACTGTGTCGTATGTGGCCCAAAAGTCAATAAAGACCAGTACCTGAGTAAGATTAAGGGTTTGGCTCCAGCAAGATTTTCCGAGGCGGGACTCAGCTTGCTTTTGGATGAGATTAGGGTCCATGAGGCTAGTGAGAGGGTTTAGTAGTAGTCTTTCAAATAATTTGAGTGTGTGGCAGAAGAGAGAGATTGGTCTGAAGTTTTTCGGGTCGTTCGGCTGATTTGCCAGGTTTTAAGGTCTCAATTATTTTAGCTTTCCGCTACATACTAGGGATTGTCACCGAGTCCAGACATCTATTATACAGTCTTAATCAATAATATAAAGCGAATAGGCCAAAGTGTTTGATTAGTTCCACAGATATGTTGTCGGGTCCAGAGGCTTTACCGTGATTCAGTTGCTTAATGCCACAGATGATATCGGGCAGATCAAATGACAGATAGAGGATTCGGTTGTGTCTACTAAGGTTCTTTGTTTTGGAATATTTTTGAGTCGGTGAGGCGGCTTGCCGTTTATTTACAGCTGATAGGCAATCTGGTTTGTCGTTACTTGAACTGATGAATTAGCGTGTGGAGTGTCACTGGAGAGCCTCTGGATAGTTTTCCAAGCTTTCTTGTTGTTTTGGGTTAAATTAATATTTGTGACAGTGTCTATCCATTTGGCGCAACGCTTTTCTTTTATTTCTGCAAGGAGTTTCTCACCCAGCTCAATGGTGTATTTAGAGAATGGATCACTGTTGAAAAGGTCTTCGTACTGTCTAAGGAGCTCAGCAGATGTAGCAGACAGACCTGGAATATAGGATGAACGACAACCCCTAGGGATATACCTTATTGATACAGTCGTAACATACAGTCCTATTTCTACAAATTTATTGTAATTTTTCGAGGTCGGTAGTAAATTTGTAAGCTCCTCATCTATAGTTTCGGAGTATTTGTGGCAGTTGGCCTTGCTGTAATTAAATCGACGCTTGAAAGGTACGATTGTTGGTCGGATAATTGGTTCAATGGAGCACATTATGGTTCTGTGCTGTGTTCGAGGTATTGGCAGGCACACTATTTTTTTTGCATTGAGCAACAATATTACCACTAACAAAGATTAGGTTGGCTATAACCCAGAGGTTATAGCCAAAACGCCAACGTCCACTATTGAAGGTGGATCCATTTGGGCTAGAATTAGCGTTAAATCATTCAGTTCAGTCCATTCTTCTACGGCTTGACCGTCGGCATTAGAGTTTCTTTGGCCACATCTGATATGATGGCTGTTAAAGTCACCCATCACAATCTTAAAGTTTTGATGTGCGAAGTTTGCCGTTGTGTAGAATCGAAAAGGTGTATCTGGAGGCTTATAGACTGAGCTGATTGTGCATAATCAAGTATATATAGTAATTATCTCCATGCCATTCGTGGTTACGCACTGAGCAGAGGATATGCTTACGCCAGGAGCAGCAAACACTGCGTTACCGTGCTTTGGGTGACAGATCTCGGTGATAAGTGACAGTCCGGGGATGAATGGCCTTCTCTGTTTGATACTTTGATGAGATTTTTGTGCGCTCGAATGAGGTCGGATAAGATCTCCGCCTTGTCCTTCAATGTTTATCGAAATGACTGTCAGGGTGTTAGCAACTGTGACTTGTTACTGTGGAGTAGTAATTAGCACTTCACCAGTCCGAGCATTGGACATATAGCTCTACAACCGTGCGCAGCTTCGAAGGTTTTAGCAACTCATTGATGTGCAGCAAAAAAGATTTGCAGAGAGGACTGATCCCTGACACCTGCATTAATCGGCATTTTTAATGAGAAAAGTTTTTATGTAATAAGCATATATTCGCAGTTTTTTTAACTAAAGTGCACTAAATATTACGTGAACCTATCATACATAAGTAATACAGCAGAGACTTTTAGAAACAAACACATTATATTTACTTTTTACTCAGCTCCAGATAGCTAAGGATAGCCAAAAACTTTCGTTATTTGACATGCCTATGAGAATATATTGCAAGTTTGTCCAAAGTGCGAATAACCATAACAATTTTTTTTTACTTAGTACAAGACAAGCTAAGGGCTGAAAGTTTCAGAATGTTCTGAACCTTGTTCAGTTTTATGTGACGCTCGGTGAACCGTGGATTATAGTGTAAAGAATGTATGCTGTTACAGTTTGTTATAGGGATGGCTAGTGAAGCGGTGTACGGGAAGGGGAAATGGCGCGATGTCATTAAATTTTATAGCTACGGCTCTGTTTTGTTTTCTTTTTCTATAAGTGGAATAAATAGCAACACTGAGATTAGTCATTTTATTGAAAAGAAGGCTGACCTACTGCGGTTTTACGTTCAATAAGAAAATGTTAACACATTTCCTTTTCAATCGTGTATGAAGATGCTTTAATATTGTAGCGTACACTAATAGGTCATTTGTATTATTTTATAAATATAAAATATACTAGATGATGCCCGCAGCTACGCCCACATATTACTAATTTAATTTATCCGTTTCTGCCCGCTCCCGTGGGAATTTCGGGAAATCGTTTCTTAGTGCAACCTCACATTCCCCAAGGAACGTACATGCCAAGTTTCAGCTTCTTCAATAGATTTGGGTGTGCATTGTCTAGCAGCCAGTCAATAACGCAAGATTTTCACATACAGAAGATTGATGATAAATAGAGATAATAATAGTTTTGTAATTTCGTATCACCTTATAAGTTTTAGTCAGATTGTTCTTCGTATTTGCTAATAAAATGTGTCTGTGAATGTTAAATTGTATGATTGCATTTTCTTAATGCACATGCGTTGGTCACTAGTGCTCACCAATAGGGCTCACAAGATGAACCAAATATAACTTAAACGACGATATTTCTTTCTTCGGTTCTCAAACCGGAGAAAGAAATGTTTAAATTATTATTTGGTTTCAAAACCAACCTAAAATTGGTAATGACCCTCAGAATCAAATTATAGTTTGTTTCTTTTCTATTGGCATAACTTATAAATGTGTCACCTTCTTGGTTAAATGCCAGAGGCCTAAAACGGCGTTACTAGGACGCCTACGCCTTTTTCTCCTTAAATGGATTATCTCTTCCTAAAATACATTTTCAAACCACCAGCACTAGCTTAATAACTTAAGATAATTTATTCCTCCAGACGAAAACCTTTCAAAACTTTGTCAAACTAAACCAGTCCTATCGATCTCTGAACCAAAGACCGCATGCTACTATTCAATATCCTACTGAATAACAAGTTTAGCTGGTCACGAACTCGACTGGCCGAACTATCTAGCCCTTGGGCTCCTATTAAATTAATGATTATGTACAGGCCGGAGAACAGTTGTCGTTATTTACACGTGTCTCCTTACGGTATGGGCACGTGCTTGGAATAAGCGCAGCGGACAGCGATTTGGATGTTAAGTAAGTTTACATATTTTTCAAGATGGAAGCCTGCGACGTTCTTAGATGTGTTTAGGTTGCTGTAATGTATCTTGAGTGGGTTGGAATAGTCATTTCGTTGAAAAATATTGAACTGATATTGTGCAAGCTGCTATTGTAGTGTACCTCAATTAATATAGCCGTGGTCAAGTAACAAAAGAATAAATTATACAGCGGTTACAGACAACCACCGCTGCCACGAAATGCCAGTTATACTTACCATTATCCAGCAGTGCAGTAAAATTCCTGTCGGTCATATTTGAAAACTGATAAGCATCTTTCCTCACAAAAGAATTTACGTACGAATTTCAACCAAAATTTTTATCACGACATCAAGTCGGCTAGTATACTATCTCTGCCTACCCCTCGGGGAAACAGGCGTGAGTCTATGTATGTATTTATTTACGTTAATACACATGTAAAAGATGTTAGGTACTGCTTTGAAGCAACGCTTGATGAAGCTTCTTTCTACCATCACTTCTATCTACAATTCACTCACTTAAGTGGAGTGAAGTGAAGAGCCTGGTAATTCAAAACCCTCCGCCCCCTCGGGCAGTAGTCGGCGTTCAAACGATAATTTTACTATTGCTGCAAAGTCATGCTCCAGGTGACCCCATCACGCTTGTTTCGCCCCAGAAGTACTTACCTACTTCCAATTAAGATGGCCATCATTGAACTACAAAAAAAGCAAACCCGCCTTAGGGAGAGTTGAAAGAAACTTACTTACAACGCCAACATCTAGAGTAGCGACCATTAATTTCCCGTGAATTGTTGTGTAGCATATTCAGTTCCAACTGGGTATTGTTACTTACATTTTATTCCAACTCCTTACATATACGCAGGGGAAATTATTTCGTTACTCTATTCCGAAGACAAATAAGGAAATAGATGTACAGGTATTACATGCATGTGTTATTGTGAACATTCATTTCTTATATGTAAAATTTACCTGTTCCCCCATTGTGATATGCGCGTGTTAGCCTTTATATGAGTGTTTGCTTAGACACTTGTGGCATTTCCAAATAGTTTTGTTATTTACTGTTATGAAGCGCTTACAGTTTTGTTTATATTAAATGCTTGTTAACAAATACCTGCTTGGATTAAGGTAATAAATATGGTTATTATTATTATCTCCTTTATTTATTATTTTTCTAATTAAAATTACATTTTTAAATATATTATTTACCAAAATAGACACATTTAAAAATATAAAAATAACCGTGGGTCCCACCAGCATCGGGCACAGGGTCCAAGCTGCCGGTGGTTAGGGCTCCAGAGACAGGAACTTCCTCACAATACGTGCCGTGTCCAGAAGTACTGCCTTCTGCATCAGGTCCTTGACCCAAGCACCCAACGCGAGCCTCTTAAGGTGACGGTCGGGGCTCGTGGCTATTAGACCATTAACGGTCACGACTATCGGCACAATAATTGCTGAGTTCACATCCCACATATTGACAATCTCGTGAGCCAAGTCCAGATATTTAATCTGTTTTTCCTTTTCGGCTTTCACGAGATTCTCGTCATGAGGAATAGTGACATCAACAATTATTGCGAGGCGCTCTGATCGATCTATCAACACGATATCAGGCTTGTTGGCTACAACAGTCCTGTCCGTGATGATAGATCGATCCCAGTGCAATGTGACATGGCCATTTTCGAGAACTGGGTCTGCTACATACCTGTAGTACGGTACCTCGATGTCTACAAGTTTGTACTTCAGAGCAAGTTGCTGGTGAATAATTCTGGCTACTTGGTTATGTCTGTGCAAGTACTCGCCGTTAGCAAGACGTGAACAACCGGAAACAATATGCCTGAGGGATTCACCAGGTTGGTGACAGGCACGGCAAATATCAGTAGTGCCATCCCTCAGGATATATTTCCGGTAGTTATTCGTCGTGATACCTTCGTCAGCAATTGCACAAACAAACCCTTCGGTTTCCCCAAAGAGGTCACCGAAGCGTAGCCAGTTCACTGAGGCTAATAGGTCTACATCGGGTCCATTATTATTATTATTATATTTTTCGTATGGTACATACAAAATGTCTAGTAATCGTTTTTATTCTTGTCCATAAATTTAATTTTATTGGCCGTCTGTTTGACTTTATGTTTGTTTAAGTTGATCGATGGAATTGATATGACTTTTTTTTCACGAGGGTTAAGTAGTTTGTTGGTAGCCTCGATGATTTAGCATAAACGGGGATGGAGAAGACCACCCTTCCACAGAATATCGACGAAAAATAATATGCTACGTACACATAACACTATAATTTACATACATTATGTTTAACTACTAAGTAAAAGTTTAAATTTGTAACTGTACCATCACATCTTCGATAAAAAATATCGTGATAACCAACTGCTACGCGATTGGAGCTGTGAGCGAAGTCTGGTACTTAAATAAAATCCAAGACATATTTAAAGCGGTGATTGTGTTACGTTAGCCATGGAAATATTATTGTATACATATTTTTTTTATAGACTCACGCCTGTATCCCTGAAAGGGTAGGCATAGGCGTAAAATTATACCCACATTTTGCCATGAATTTGTAGGTCCCACGTAATAGTGGGCGAGCCTATTGCCGTTACCGGGCACATTACCAGACTCCGTGCTGCTACTGAGAATTCGGTAAAACCCAATAACACTTTTGCCCGACCCGGAAATCGAACCCGGGGCCTTCGATCAGCAGTGGCATGGACCACGGAGGCAGTCTATTGTATACATAATAGTAGGATTTTTTTAAAAGGAAAATGATTGTTTTACTTTTGCTTTTATAGTAATACTAGCTTTTGCCCGCGGCTTCGCTCGCGTAAATTCGGGGTTCTCTAGTTATAGTATATCATCTATGTTCGGCGTAACAAAATCTCCTTTATTGGGCGGATACTTCTATAATAGTCGTTTTAAATTTTTAAGAAATATAACTGCAAAAAGTATTTACCTACACATACAAACTACTTAATACTAAGACTTGGTAATACCTTTAGTACTTGTATATATTCTGTGGTAATACTCAAAATGTTATCCGGTTTCTGTGACGTTTCGCTAAAGTGGCCAATATGGCGACTGCGATTTGTCTGTCAGAACAATTAGAAATTTACAAAATACTCTACAATTTGAATTTTGCGGATATATGTTGTCGACTCGAAATCTTTATTTTTTAATGTTTTATTATTCAGGTAAGGTTTCGATGTACTCCTTGACGAAATTATTAATATAAGATTGACACTGCGATAGCAGCGCAGTACGTCCGTTCCAATATGAAACCTTCCAAAATCCACAACTACTTATAAATAAAAAATTAAGTAAAAGAACATTTTCCAGTGGACTAAATTGTTAATCTAAACCATTCTCAAGTCCCCTTGAACACACACAAAAAATTTCATCAAGATCGGTTCTGTCGTTTAGGAGGAGTTCAGTGACATACACACGCACACAAGAAATATATATATTAAGATTTATGTAACGGATAGGCACATGTTGTGTAAATATTTGCTTTAATCTAATTATTTCTCATATAATATGCAATCTATTTTATTTTTCAAATAACGTTTTCTTAGTTAAATACGTCATAAAATCCTGTATGCACTTTTCTTTCCAAGATAATTAAGGATTACGAGCTCCTTGTAGAGACTTAACAGTAATAACAGTAAAAACTTTATTAACCGACTTAACTAAGACAAAGCAAGGGGCGGATGCTTTCAACGCGAAAAGCACTTTATTTGCTAGGCATTTTAAAAAAAAAATGAAAGGAAAATGTTTACTTGGCTAGGAAATAAACAGGTTGCTGTGGGCACTTCTATACATACATATAGTGTTAGCCTTTCAACTTTTTTATGTATGAAACGGTAGGAACGAAATATATTTTAAGTTTAAGTAGGTAATTTTTTAAGGGTGAACCTAGTAGGCTCCTTATATTTAAGGGACTTTTCTTTTGAACCTTGTATTCTTTACGTTAAATGCAAGGCTTGAATATACTTCGCATAAAATACATGCTTTTGTATGTAAGATGAGGAGGCACATGTGCAATAGCCTTGTGAAGAACAATATACTGTTAGGCAGAGGATCTAGGGTTAAAATCCGATGGGATACGACTGAGCAGTCCATCGATCCTGAGGATGCCTCATGCAGAGGTGAAACACGTGTTGAAGCATAGTCGGCGCATAAGTGGCGGCGAGATCTGCGGCGACGGCGACTGCAAATATGGTATCTTCATTATATTATTCCTATATTATATTATATTTCTATATTATATTAACCTCGTCGGGCAATCCTCGACTAAATTGGAGACGTCCTAAAAAAGCGGTAAGGCCCGAAGTACCCGAAACCGGCGAGCATGTATGAAAAGAGTAATGATTGTAGAGGAAGCGCGTGAGGTTTGTAAGGATAGAAGCAAGTGGCGTTCTGTTGTCTCTGCCTACCTCGACGGGGAAAAGGCGATGTATGTATCAGTGGAGTTTGTTATTGCTCTTTTTTCTTGCATAAGTTGGGCGGGTCAATCAGGGGGTGCTTGGTTTGAGTCTATCAAATACTAGACTAGAAAAGAGATCCCGTTAATTCTAGCAGCCACAATCTAAAGGAAAATTTGTAAATTTAAAAATCTTCACGTACCATTAACTTTTCGTTCATATTATGTCTTATTTTTTATCTTAATTGATAAGTTGATAGTATATTGCCCAGGAATAAATTATTATAAATTAAAAGAATAATCATTGGCTATCTACAGCACTTACGCACCAAATTTATTCACTGAGGCCTCTAACGAGAGCACAATAAAACGAGATGCAAAATCTTACGACGACTGAGCCAAATATATTGTCCAATGGAGCCCCTTGCATCATAAAACTATGAATTATAGTCATGAATCACAAAAACTCAGACTCAAGACCAGACTTTTCATATCAGACACTATATGTCAATAAGTTCTAGCCGGCCAGTAAAAATGTCCCACAAGTTGCAAACATAGAACGCAAACGTATAGCTGCAGATCGGAACTTTACGTGCGGAATGCAATTTCCTTTTGGATTCAATTACATACATACCGTGCTATTCGGCGTTTTGTACGCCCCGTTATTGCTGCGAAACATTTGCATGCTTATGTCTCTGTTGTGATTGTCAAAGATTGTGGCCCTTTGATTTTGTCGTGGTTTGATAAGTATTGTTTCGTTGCAATAAGTTTGTAGTTGAGTCCTTATTTAGGATATGAACTGTAGTTAAATACATGAACGAATCAAAGTGCATATTTCGATACGCTTAAGAAATATTATTAAACTAGAGGACGCCAGCAGCTACGCCTGCATTTTTTTTAAATTTACCCGTTTTGGCGGATCCCGTGGGAATTTCGGGAAATCCCTTCTTAGTGCACCCCTACGGTTCCCAAGGAACTACATGCCAAATTTCAGCTTTCTGCGCCCAATAGTTTCGGCTGTAGCGTGTCTGTCAGTCAGTCAGTAACGCAAGGATTTTATATATTAAGATAAATAGTCAAAGCACAGAAACGATATTCCAGATTTTCTATTTTATTTGCAGCTATAGATTTTATGGTAATAAAATCCCGGTTAAGGCAATTCCCAAATGGCCATATTTGTAAATGAACATAGTAAAAGACAGATACCAACAGACTGCCATGCAGAGGGTATCGGGTTCGAATCCACGGCGCGCACCAATGACTTTTCGGAGTTATGTGCGTATTGAATAATTAATCATCGCTTGTCCCGTTCCTCGGAGAGCACGTTAAGCCGTCGGTCCCGGTTGTCATGAAGATCTTTGACAGTCGTTATAGGGAGTCAGTACCTATCTCTGAATAAACTGACCCTAGTCTAAACCATGGAATATCGCTATCCCTTTGGGTTGCGGAGGTCAGACAGGCAGTCGCTCCGTGGAAAAGCTAATATTCAGTCAAATCCGGTTAGACTAGTAAACGGACCCCGAGTTGAAACTGATAACGCTAGGAGAAAGAAGAGGTGAGTTCAAATGGGGACCTTATATTAACCTCTTCATCATCATCATCACACACAGAGGCCTCCCTTTTTTATCACAGTACTATTGTAAAGCAATAAGAGGCTTTGGACAACTACATAATACATTACCGCTTCTTCTTTCTGTTGATTCGTTTCATAATTTCTGAAATTTGTGTCTACAACTAATTTTATCCTTTAGATCTTTTCTTTTTTCTTTCTTTTTTTTTTATTTGGGCCCAAATAAAAGGTCACGCATTGTCCGTGTGGTGACGGATTAAGAATACGGAATGTCACCACCCCATATCATCCCGTGGCGCGTGGGTGTCGTAAAAGCCGGCAGAGGGAGCATATTATGCAGAGAACAGCACTGTAAGAGAAGAGAGAGGAAAACTTAATACAAATCCTATACCAACCCGTTTGGCCAGCGTGGTATAGTAGGCAGATGTTGCTGAATCTGATATGAGTTTAGACGAATGAAATCTATTATATATATATATATATATATATATATATATATATATATATATATATATATATATATATATATATACAGGGTGTCACAAGACCCATCACCAAGCCGAAGTCTACGTGATTTGGACATCATGCTAAGTTATACTAACCAAAAATAAAACTTGGGAAACGACATTTTTTTTTAAGATTTTACTTTTTTCAAGCCGCTATAAAAAATGCGCGCGTGCAATTTTCGAAACACCTACTGATTTTTGAGTGTATAGGACATCTATAGAACAGGTTAGCGGGGTAAAATCATCGATTTTGTACCTAATTACAAAAATTCCATAGTAACTTTGAGCCTCAACATCTCCTGAACCAGTAATTTCCCAGGTATGATGCCGAAGCAAAAAAATGTTCGTAATGATTGGTACAATATGTGGTTTCAGTTTTCGTTAAGGGTCTTTTTACACCCTGTATATGTTCTGTTGTTTCATCATTATAATTATAGACTTTTTACAATATGATTTGAAGTACGCCCATTATACGTTTTTTTATTATAAAACCATCGAATATCCATCGTAGCAGTACATCCCATCACTAAATACGTCTATGGCGATATGTAATACGCATAACATTTTGCTTATTTTTTCTTTCCATTATATTTTATTTGGAGACTAGAACATTCTGGTTGGGTATAATTTAATGTACCACAGTAATTAATAATTTAAAATATTACGAATGTGGTACAACTGAAATACTAAGTCATATTTTGTAAATCGCGGCAACTTTCAGAAGTGAAATGAAACGTTACTGAAACTGCCACCCGCACCATGCTACAGCGCACATAGTATAGATGTGTTACCGTGTCTATATAAACCTATTTTTTCTCTTTTATTACATTCTTATTTTTTATAAATAAAATAAAATTACAAAACCACACGCGAGCACAAGAAGCAATGTTGTTAATACATTATTTTTTAATAAAAAAGAACCGACTTCAAAAACACTAAAGACTAAAAAGCAAAAAATAATTGGTTATGGAGCAAAACGTTTTGGAGTCGGAGCCAAGCCAAGTATTTCTTAACTACTACTACTATAAAACCTCTACACTTTTTTATATAACTAGTTTGTAATTGAGTAATTTTTTGCGTAAGGGCTTGGCACCGACTCCAAAACGTTTTGCTCCATAACCAATTATTTTTTGCTTTTTAGTCTTTAAGTAAGTAGTAAGTAGGTACATAGGATAGTGTAGGTGGTACATGATGGGGAGGTCTTCCTTAGTTGCCACATTGGGGACACAGAGTACTTTATTTGGGGTTAGCTTAGTAAGTCGCTTTCTGAACTGTTATGCAAATACTCATCTCAAAGAGATCGAAGAGTATGGGAAGAATAACTTAGTGGAAGGATATAATGACTCAGACTATGCTGCTGACAATGTTATAAGAAGATACTGGATACGTATTTGTCAAAAATGGTGCAACTTGGGATAGCCAATGCCAACAATGTATAGCACCGTCAATAACTGAAGCGAAAATTTATGGCTGACTGTTAGTGAGTGCTGAATATTTTCGAAAGTCTGATGATAGAGCAGGAAGGTGGCCATGGGATCTTTGTAATACAATAACGCAATCTCTGTTCCCTGTTCTGTTTGTTCTCTGTTCAAACCCCACGACGAACGAGCATTAACAGAGATGCAACGGCAGGGAAATCTCAATTCTAATATATAGACCTGTACCTTTCTGGCAATTTCAAGTATTTTTTTAAACACGTTAGTTTCAGTTCCCTCATCAGATCCCGAAATCATCCAGTACCAAAGTGTCTTCCAAGATAAAACAAACGAGCCTAAACTCGATGAGATTGCGTTATTGTATTACAAAGATCCCATGGCCACCTTCCTGCTCTATCATCAGACTTTAGAAAATATTCAGCACTAAAGTCCATGTAAAGACGAATCAAACGAGCGCAAACTCAATGGGATTGCGTCTTTGTATTCTATACGTACATATAAATATATTGGTAACGTTGAGCGTCGAATGTTACCTCTGATTTTATGCCGGGCTGTAACCATGTATAAACTACAGGGTACTACACTTGATAGAGCTGTAACCGATTTAGGAAGGAAGAACTTTGCGAAGGGACAAGTATATGTACCTCTCAGCAGAGTCATGAGTTTAGAAGGGATAACCCTTTCTGATTTACAACCCTCTAAACTGTTATCTAAACCCCACGACCAACGAGCATTAACATAGATGCAACGGCTGAGAAATCTCAATTCTGAAATGTAGACCTGTACCTTTCTGGCAATTTCAAGTTTTTTTTTGTTTTCAACTAACTAGCTTAAACACGTTCCTTTCAGTTCCATCATCAGATCCCAGAAATCATCCAGTATCAAAGTGTCTGCCAAGACAAAACAAACAAGCCTAAACTCGATGAGATTTCGTTATTGTATTACAAACATCCCATGGCCACCTTCCTGCTCTATCATCAGACTTTCGAAAACATTCAGCACTAATGTCCATGTATAGACGAATCAAACGAGCCCAAGCTCAATGGGATTGCGTCTTTGTATTACTAACATCCCATGGCCACCTTCCTGCTCCATCATCAGACCCTGCAAAACATCCAGTACCAAAGTCCATGTAAAGACGAATCAAACGACCTAAACCTTGATGAGATTGAGTTATTGTATCACAAAGATCTCATGGTTACCTTCCAACTCTATCATCAGACCATGGAAATCATCTAGCATCAAAGTCCATGTAAAAGACGACTCAACGGAGCCCAAACTCGACGGCATTGGGTTGTTACGGTCAAATCGCTTCAAGTGTGCTTATAAAATTTGAAGAGTTCCTTCGATTTCTCAGGATTCCATGATCAGATCCTGACCTGATGATCATGGGACCAACTAGGAGGTATACTCTTTCAATCAAAACAAGAATTTTCGAAATCGGTCCAGGCGTCTTAGAGAAATCGGGGAACATACATAAAAAAAAAAGATTCCGACGAATTGTAAACCTCCTCCTTTTTTTGAAGTCGGTTAAAAACAAACTACACCCGTCAACAACAGCCACCAACCACAACACTGACACGGAACATTTTATTCATTTTCATTTTACATTTAAAAATAACAGAACACAAATTATCTGAGAATCACACGAGTAATTTAAAACACGATCGAGTTGGTATGAAAGCAATAAATAAAACAGGCGCTCCCGGGGGTATAAAAATGAATATTATACTGCCCGCCCACTTTGTTTCATTTTGTTGGTCTGTGGTGTTCCACGGACCAACAAAATATAAAAATAAAGAAAGCAAAATACAAAATGGATCAAGTGCTTATCATCTCGCACAGCGGTGAGATTATGCAGGCAAACAAATATCATAATAGCTATACCATAATTGCATAACCAGGTAATGGAACGAGATTATTTAGTCTCTAGTTTGGGGCATAGATAGGACGCATTATTCTAGCATTGTTTTTTCTAGATCAAAATTATGTTCGACCTGCGTAATTCATACTTTCTTTTATAATATTTTCTCAAACTGTTTGTTACACAAACAGTTTGAGAAAATATTATAAAAGAATTTTTTATGCAGCATTTTTTATGTAAGTCTTTACATCATCTTCTTCTTAGCGTGTCGATGGCAATCTAAATCAAATCATCCTAATACTTAGCTATGATCAATTTAATATATACGTAGTTCCAAGGTTTAAAGACTAACAATAATGACCAAAATTATAATTTAATTTAATCTTTTATAATTTAAAAGACATCCGATATTCACCTTAATTATGCTTTGCATTACGTACAACAAATTATCGCGGCAATTTTCCAAAGAAGTATAAAACAATAAAACTTTACCGTCATTACTATACAACTACCATGCTGAACAAAAAATAAAGTTGAAATTTGTCAGACAAGACATAATAGTTTACAAACTTCCATGTTACCGAAATAATCAGCAAATTGCGAAATAAGGTACCGAATATTTACACCGGAATGCGAATCCAACTTGTTTCTTTATTAATACTTTAGCTCTGAGATATGGTATGGAAGTTGGATATGAAAACGTATAGCTGCAATGCAACAATAGCGCTTATATTTACAAAGCGGCGAATGTAAACAGAAATAATACATTTTCGAGTCTGGACAAATATTTGCGTGTTTTCCTTCGACTGCATCGTAAAGGGTGTTTGTTTGAAGAACTTCTTCTTCAACAAGACTTGCTTGTTTGCTAAGTAAATTCATACTAATATTGTAAATGCTCTCGTGTAGTTTACAATCATGTTGATGGAAGATGGAACAATGTACTCACGATCATCTAATCCCAAATGCTATAATAATAATAATAATAATAAAATAAGCTATAATAATAATAATAAGCGCATCGACTTCCTAAAACAAAAGCTTTATGCATGGGCAAACCGTATTCGGCAATATAAAAAAAGAGTGGATCGATATTGCCTGAATCGCACATTCCAGAGAGACGAAAAGTGTGTGTACCGGGGATGGGAGCACCCTGATTCTTCGGCCAGTAATGGTGATGGGTGTCGACCAAATGATGATGCCACTGTTACTTTTTGGCGCAGTATCTGGTCGATGCCCGTCAACCATGAAGAGGGTGATTGGATTGGGGATGTTGAGCGAGCATGTGAACGAATTCCATCTATGGAGCCTATATATATAGCAATTGACGACATAGCCAGTGCAGTCCGTCCGTTACAAAATTGGAAGTTAGCGGGACCGGACGGACTGCACAATTTTTGGCTTAAATGGCTCCGAAGTTCGCATGCTCGCTTAGCATCTCAATTTCAATCATCATTGGAATCAGGGTCGCTGCCTGATTTTTTAACATCCGGCGTTACACACCTACTTTATAAGTCTGGTAGTACCACAGACCCCAGGAATTATAGGCCAATTACGTGCTTACCAACTTTATATAAACTTCTTACATCCATTTTGAGAACGAAATTATCTAAACATATATTTGATAATTCAATTTTATCTGTTTCTCAAAATGGATGTAAGAGTGGGGCTCGTGGTACTAAAGAGCTCCTTCTGATAGACATGGCCATTAGCCAACAGGTGCGCCGTAACCACAAGAATCTATCGACATGCTGGATAGATTACAAAAAGGCATACGACTCCGTGCCTCATGCGTGGCTTTTGAGGGTGCTAGAGTTGTACAAAGTAGATACAACTCTATGCACCTTCTTAAGGGCGTGTATGAGGCAATGGAGGACCGTATTGCGCTATCCAGGGTGTCGATCGACCTTGGGTTGCGACGCTCCCATAATGATCGAGCGAGGTATATTCCAGGGCGACAGCCTGAGTCCTCTGTGGTTTTGCCTGGCCCTGAACCCCCTAAGTACCTTATTAGAGGCTTCAGGGCTAGGCTATCAGTTGAGGAGAGGAGGTCATGTTACATCTCACCTCCTTTTCATGGATGACCTGAAATTATTTGCCCCCAACAAATTCCAACTGACTGCATTACTTAAGGTAACCGAAACCTTTAGTGATTCAATCAGGATGGAATTTGGTGTGGATAAATGCGCGGTCATGCATGTGAAGAGAGGCAGGATTATGGCATCTGCAGGGATACAACTCTCAGATTCCATACAACTTAGATCCCTTTCCCCAACTGAGACTACAAATACCTGGGTATGTCGCAGTCATTGAATATTTCTGAGACTGACATGAAACAGACGTTGCAGGCTCGGTTCTTTGGCCGCCTGAGAAAAGTACTTAACAGTCTTTTATCAGGCGGCAACAAGGTGCGGGCCTGCAACGGGTGGGCCATGCCAGTCCTAATGTATTCCTTCGGCATACTCAGGTGGACCCAGACTGAACTAGATGCCCTGGATAGAAAAGTCCGTTCAATGCTGACTGCATCTCGTATGCATCATCCACGCTCATCGGTAATGAGGCTGTACATCCCGCGGAAATGTGGGGGTCGAGGCTTTTTATGTGCTAAAACCCTACACAACCGCGAGGTGTGCAACCTCAGAGATTATTTTCTGCAGATGAGTGTGGATGTGCATCGTGATGTAGTCAGAATTGATACCGGGCTTACACCGCTCGCTCTGGCTAAAGAGAACTGGCACAAACCTGCAGTACTTAGTACTGAGGACCGACGAGAAGTATGGAGGGGCAAGGAGCTGTATGGACGATTCTACCGGGCCTTACATGGGCCCGATGTAAATTTTAAAGCTTCCATCTCCTGGCTGCGATTCGGTGATCTCTTTGGAGAAACCGGTTTTGTCTTTGCAATTATGGACGAAATTGTCATGACAAACAACTACCGGAAGTATATTCTGAGGGATGGGACGGTTGACATATGTCGGGCGTGTCACCAACCCTGAGAATCGCTCAGGCATATAGTGTCCGGTTGTTCGAGTCTTGCCAACGGTCAGTATTTGCACAGACACAACCAAGTAGCCAGGATAATCCATCAGCAACTAGCCCTTAAATATAATCTCGTTGGTTCAGAGGTACCGTACTACAGATATGTGCCCGACCCAGTTCTCGAGAATGGTCGTGCATTGTTGTACTAGGATCGGTCTATCATTACAGACAGGACTATTGTAGCCAATAAGCCTAATATTGTAGTGATAGACCGAGCAGAGCGACTCGCAATGATAATCGATATCACCATACCGCATGACGGCAATCTCGTGAAGGCAGAAAAAGAGAAGGAGATTAAATATTTGGACCTAGCTCACGAGATTGTTGACATGTGGGATGTGGATTCGGCGATCATTGTGCCGATAGTCGTGTCGGTGAATGGGCTAATCGCCAAGAGCCTCGGTCAACACCTAAAGAGGCTCGCACTAGGCAGCTGGATCAAGTCCTTGATGCAGAAGGCAGTTCTTCTCGACACGGCACGCATCGTGAGGAAGTTCCTGTCTCTGAGGCTCTAACCACCGGTGGCTTGGTCCCTGTACCCGACACCGGTGGGTCCCCGTGGTCCCTTTTATATTTCTCAACTTTTTTTTTTTTAATATAGTTTATTAATATAAAATTAACTACGAGAAATGTAAATAAATAAAGTGAATAATAATAATACCCCTCTGGGGCGGTCGTTATCTCAATATGAGACTAACGCAGACTCAGAGGGCAGAGTAACGGCTTTCAAACATCACCTTCATCTTGTAATACGAACAAAAAAAATTATTACAAGATGAAAAGAAAGCTCACAAACCGCAGGGCAGCTTTGTGGCGAGCTGAATGTGTGTGGCGACACTGCGGTCCCGAATGCTTCAGAGAGTTGGTCAGGGCCTCGTCTCCGGTTTGCTTTTGTTGGCTGGTCGGAGTGGACTTCCAAGAGCGCCCGCAGGACTCTCAACTCTTGCTTGCTTTAGTTGGCCGACCAGAGGGAAATCGCAAGAGCTATTAGTTCGGGGGTGGAAGTGTCATTTTCAAGGGCGTAATTACGGGGAAACCCGCTCCGGGTCACGATCCGCGATGGCGAAACCGGTGCCGCACCGCTCTACACCCCTAGCCACTCGCACCGGTGTTGCCCTCTGGCTGCCTTTATGGCAGACTTCGTTTACCATGGTGGCTAATTAGAGAGGGCCCATCTAGTGAGCTGGCGAGTCACCGTCTGCCCCTTTTCGACGTACTATAAGAGTACTTAGGGCAGACGCCGGCATTCATCCATAGTTTTCATCTAAACCTATCCATTAAACACCCATCCCCAATAGCCCAGAGTAATTAATTTCCATATAAGTAGCAACAGGCCCTCACCTGCTACGGCTAACCCGTGACTGTACTTAATAGTGCGGTGATGGAGGCGCCTCAGTAGGTGTTCCATTACATTATAGATTAAAACTCTCAAAGGGCCTCTGCGCGTTGGACCTATGTCTCCGTGTACGCCTGCCAAAGGGCCGGGTATTGTTTTAACAAATTAGAATAATACCCGAGCAAGAGAAACAAATAATAATAATAATCATCATCATCTTTATTTTACAAATGCCGAAGAAAGTATATTAATGAATCATAACAAAAAGAAAAATAACAGACAGTACAATATTGGCGGCCTAATCACTATCAAGCAATCTCTTACAGGCAAACTTTGGATGGATAAGAACAGCACGGATTCAGAAAAGGGTAGTTTGGCGATCTTTACCGATTTAGATAACCAGAGAACTGATAAAAAACGGTGTCAGGATGTTTACGTTCATGTTTGTTTATGTAGTTATAAAGTAGTTTATAAAGTTTTTGTTCAATGTTTTACATATTTTATAATTTTAGTTCAATTTAAGTACCTAATTTGTTATTTACATATATACTTAGCCTAAACATAATTCATAACCCTAATTATTATTTTTGTAACGTAGGTTTAGTAAAATGTATAAGAGCGCATCTCGCCGTTAAACAATTGTGTTTGGCGAGTTTTTATTTGTAATTAGTTTTAAGATATTTTTCAATAAATAAATCTTTAAAAAAATGTCAGGATCGTTGCAAACGGCGTTCCGTAGTCTCTGCCTACCCCTCCGGGAAACAGGCATGAGTCTATGTATGTATGTAGAACTGATAAATATTCTTATTATATAATTCAATAGATTACGTATTAGAGATAAATATAATTTATTCGTTACGCGCCAATTTGTCCTGGTTAGGAATCGAACCTACGATAGCCGGCAAAACATCAGGGTCATAAGCACTAGTCAAATCGATAAATCTTTTCGCTAAATCCATCGATATTATATTTCATAGTAACGGTACAAGACCACGCTTTGATTTGTCGCAATAACCGATTTACATCCAGAGGTGAAAGATTCATAATTATGAAATAAAATAAACCGGTCAAGTGCGAGTCGGACTCACGCACCGAGGGTTCCGTACAAACCTGTGGGTACTTTCCGTAAACAAAAACGGACCAATCAGCGATCGCTCTGATAATCTAACGGTTTTCTTAAACTAGTGTTATTATCAAAATGGCACTGAAACTAACCCGTTAAATTGTAAGTAACACAAGCTATTGACTAATCTTTGTAATTATAATGTCACTAGCGAAATTATAATATCACGTTTTTTTGCTAAATACCTGCGACACATATGTATTATTATTAAAAAATATGTGATGTAACTAAAAAAATACGGTTTTCGAAGTTTTCCTTTATCTGTGTTATAAGACGTTGCTCCGTGCCCAATTTCAAGATTCTGAGTTCACGGGAAGTACCCTGTAGGTTTTGATTCCCTTGCGAGTAGTTGCGAGTTTGAAAATATGTTTAAATTGCTGTTACTGTTGATTGCGTTGACATAGAAGTTTGATTTTGTTACAGCTTAAAGAGATTATAGACGTGAGTATTTGATATGAAATTCAATTTAATACCTCTACGCGTTCATAAGGCTTTCCTTATGAACGCGTAGAGGTATTAAATTGAAATGTGAAAACTCAAATTACATTATAAATTATACCGACGATACAAGTAGATTAATGTCCGTCGTCACGGTTATGGATTCCTCACAGTGTGGGGAAGATCGTCCAACTCAGGGTCGGTCAACTCAGTTCTACGAGATTTTTATAGGTGGGCTGTTAGTCATGACAGAGACATCGATAGTGGGAAAACGAGATAGCGATATAATGGCTGATGGTCTTGGTCAGGAATGGATGTTTGTCTAGGTCTGGGTGTTTCTATGTATAATGTGTATGTATTTACAAAAAAAAGTATATATGTATGTTTATCCATTGTTTAGTACCCATAGTACCAGCTCTGCTTAGTTTGGGAATAGATGGTGTTGTGTGAATGTAGTAGAATATTATTATATTATATATTATAATAAACGCGAATGTTTGTGGGGATGGATAAATGGATGGATGTTTATTACTCTGTCACGCAAAAGCTGCTGAACGGATTTGATACAACTATAGTATTGTATTAAAAAAATAAAGTTAAGTATCTTATCTTAAAAAGTTAGGCAAACTCAGTCGTCCATGTAACTTGATTTAAATTACAAATCGGTTGACACCTAACTCATCAAAATTAATTGAATATATTAGGCGTTAACAACGTGAACATATTAAGATACTATAAGAGAATGATATACCAGAATCATATTTCTTACGAGATTTCTTTCCTCGCCGGCAAACGGGAGTGAATTTATATGTATGTAAGTGTATGTATAAACCTATTATGTTCCATACAGGTAAATAAACTCGTTGTTAAAAGAAACTAAACACCAACTGCCGTTAGCCATTCAGATGCACTTTGCATGTTTTCATAAAATTGCCGCACTCTTTGGCTAACGACCCGTGACTTCTAAACACTACAGAATCTGGACCACCCTTTATATTTTGCTTTTTATGTGTATAATAGCTATGTATAAAAAGTTTACTCTTTAAGGGGCTATGGTCAATATTACGTTATGGACGTGACAAATTTCTGCTCTCTACTCAGTCCCTCCGTGTTAACAGTGCATGGATCGACGAACATGACAAAATTGTAAGCATGCTTTACTTTAATACGAAATTTTAAAAGGCCCCATTTTTTTTGTATAGACTGACGCCTGTATCCCCGAAGGGGGAGGCATAGGTGTAATATTACACCCACACTTCTCCATGATTTTTTTAGGTCCCACATAATAGGGGGCGAGCCTATACTGAGAATTCCCTAACGGAAAACCTCAATATCACTTTGCCCGACCCGGGAATCGAACCCGAGACCTTCCAATCCCACGCCCACATTTATGCCGTGAGACCAACGAGGCAGTCTTTCTTTTTTAATGACTACAAAAATTCAGATTTTAGAAAGTATCGCCTAAGTAAGCATAGCCTGTTGTAAAATGTCATGGCGAAATGTGGGTGTATAACTCCTCTGCGTACCCTTCGGGGATTACAGGCGTGAGTCTCTAAAAAAATATAAAAATATATAACATAAAACTAACCTTATAATGATAAAAAGGTGTTTTAGGTGTTATGTGCGTCCCGTGTGAATGTACCGCTACATCGTGTGAAAGATGAGATGAGATTATTACGAAATATATAGGCTAAGTTTGACCGATTTAGAACGGCTTTTTCGACGGACATTTTAAGGGTTAGCAAAGGTTATGACGCTCGTGAGGTGGTGATGATAACTGTGGTAGGAATACAAGGCCGTCCTTATTTAGCTAGCCAGTTTTTTTTACAGTGTGGTGAGCTGTTTGCGCTGTGTATTAGGTATTTACTTACCTGACAACGCCAACGGAGAGGTTCTCTACAGAGACCGATCTAGATCATGCATTCCACCGTTTGCCGCGATTGCGCCACCAGTGCATGGTCTCCACTCTAGAACCTTCTTGCCAAAGGCCATCGAGCTATGTGTGCGTTTTTCAAAATGTATTAAGTTTACGTTTTTTTAAACTCTCTTTAGCAATTCAACTGATAAGTACATAATATATAGATATACCTAATCAATGAACAGTTGCATAGTGTGAAATATCAACACTACTTCAGAACAATAGAAAAACATTTCGAGCCACAAATCATAGTAAAACTATATTCGTGACACAATGGGACCTAACAAAAGGTATTATAAGAACATCAGATCTCCCTACACGTTGCTCCCATACTTTAAAACAAAATTAAACGTATCTGGTCTGAATATGAATTGCCAAAAAACTTGAGTATCGTTATTAAAATGGCAACCCCACGGTAACAATTCCCTTCGTAGACAGTTTCTTCTTTTTTCAATTGAAAAACGGATCGGATCAGAAAATGTCCGAATGTTTTTTTGAAGTCTTTATGACATGTAATCTGATATTAAGCGGTCCTTTCGGATTTATGACATTGTTACAAAATTAACCCTTTACTTACAATGTGTACATATTTCTTTTGGACTAGAACAATCCATTTTATAGGGTATAAATAACGGGACGGTCAAATACAATGTTTGCTTTGCATAAAGCGATAAATAAACTACGTTAGTACTTAATCGAATGGCAAGGCGTCGTTGCTAAATTATTGGATTAGTTTAGGTTCTACGATAGCTTTTTCGTAATATTTTCTACATTGTTTTATACTGAGACTAGAGGATGTCTACAAATACGACCGCGCATCTTTCTTAATTTTCTTAATTTAACAATTTCTGCGCGTTCCGAGGACATTTCGAGCAATTTTTTGTATTTTAGGCAATTCATAGTACATCAATAATATTTATTCGGCGGTGTTACTCGGCGGTGCTCAACCTATTTTGCACACTTTTATGTTTCAGAATAAGCCTTTATATTATAGGTATCTACTGAGTGCCAAGCAATGTCCACCTACTATACTAAATCGTTCTCATCAAGAATACAATAAGTAGTTAAAGAAAAAAAAAAATATTTTTTTTTGATTTATTGACCAACACATTTATTATTCTTTCACCTAGATTTACACCAAATCCTATTCAGATAGCAAAAAAAAAATTTCATTGTTCATAAAATTCCTATTTCTCGGCGAACAAGAGGCGCTTATGGAAATAATTGGAACTAGTTTTCAATATTTCGTAGATTTCGATTGTTCCAGTGACGTCTGTCAAAACGACGACAGAACCAAACTTACGGTCACCAGATGGCCAGGCTTATATTTGGGACTTAGGTCCACGGTTATTACCCTAGATCTAAGTCCTAGCTATTATGCTTTATATTTTTAAGATCAAATAAAGTAAAATTTGATGCGATAACATATTTTCAACGTAAAATATTTTGTCCTAGGTGGGTGCTTTTGTCGATCTGGTAAATCCGCATACTACCTTAGTAGTTGGAGACATAGCACCTTTCACTCGCATATTATTATAAGACGTACTCTCTTATCACTTAATACCGTTCTGCGTATCTAGATCATCATTCAGTTAAAGGTTCATACTTTGTCCGTCAAACTCGACTTGGAGTTAATTATATTTTTACACTGATATTTCAACACAAACTTATTCTCCCCGGTTTATGAATAAAAACGAACTCGTTACTTTTTCGCTGCTATTATGTAAACTAATACAATTTGTAGTCAAATATTCTTATTTAGCTTTATAAACTCATAATTACATAATGTTTTTACTTGATGTTACGTTGTTAAAACAAGGTGATTTGTATTTTGTATATTAGCCATCTCACGCTATAATAAAGGTAAACGTTAGTTAGGTCTATGCTAGCCTAGAGTTTATTGTTTATTATTTGACGACCAGTTGGTGTAGCGGTAGTGTAGTCGACTGCCACGCCGAAGGTCGCGGGTTCGATTCCCGCTCAAGACAAACATTTGTGTGCGTGAACATGGATGCTTGTTTGGTCTGGGTGTTTCTATGTATAATATGTATGTATTTACAAAAAAAGGTATAAATGTATGTTTATCCATTGTCTAGTACCCATATGTAGTTCAATATGCTTATTTTGGGACTAGATGGTGTTGTGTGAATGTGGTAGTATATTATATTATTATTATTTTGCCGATTTTAGGGTAGCAACACACCTGCTGAAAGTTCCGAGCCGAATGTTCAGCAGCTGCATTATTGGTTGTAGTATTCGGTTGGCATGACACACCTAACGTGCATTAGGTCGGTCGGTCGCATATCTTTCCGCGCGATGTGACGCTCGACTGAAGTTCAGCGCCGAACGCGACGTAATTCCGACCGACGTGTCAAAAAAGTTTCGAAAACACTACGAGTTTTTTCCACAGAACCATCTGCACCGTAGGAAACGCAGATGTGTCGCGATACTTAGTCTTTACAGGTGCGCAGACGTATATGAGGAAGGTTTTAAGGCTGTATGGTCACTTTAATGATCAAAATATAATATGTTACTGATGATAATATTTGACTCCACGCATAGCGTGGCAGTTTCAGGGATCGTCTTAAAACTGTGTCGAGTGTTGTTGGTTTGATCCCGAAACGAAAGAATTCTTTGTGTGATTTACAAATGGCTGATTCCAATTTGGGTCTTTGTGCCGTTGGGCGAAGATTTGTAAAGCCTCACACGAAACGCTATATATTCCTAGTAAAGGTAGGCTTAAAAAACCCTTTAGACTCAATCTATTGTCTTCCATAAGCTTTGTAACATAAGGAAAATAATTGAAAATAATTATAAAATATTGTTAATTTACATCTTATTTAAAAGACAGACAAAGATCACGGGAGATAAATTACATTATAAAGATAATTTTAATTCCTTTATTCCAATTTGAGTAGATACATAAGTGCATAAGGCATACAAATAGAGTAAGCAACGAGAAACAGTGCATTGTTTTGAAGCTACGTTGATTAAGTCTACACGACAAATAAACCCTGTAGGTAACAAGGTATTCATGCAGGTATTTTAAGAGACGGTGTTCGGCATTGTTACAATAACGTCAGATTTATATGTATGAGATTTAAACAATGAGATATTTCATTACAATATAACTGGGAGAGTTTTGGAAAGGTTGTTGGTCTGGGCTTTGGCTCTCATCGCAACAGAACAAATACAGCAAGTACAATGCTTCGAGGTTTTGTGAGAGACCAGTACTCTTCTTACTAATATTTGAGTAGAGAATTATATCGCAGTATTGTTTTAAAATAAAGGTAAATAATCTTAAGGGTTTAGCTATGTCACTATTCGTCGCCGCCGCTGAAAAGGTTACTTTTTACAAATATGTATTTTTTTTTCACAACTTCGAAGCAAAACAGTAGGTACCATCTCATTCAGAATCATTCCATTCCATTTTTACACTTTTTAATTTGAACGTATTTATTGGCCATCTAATCAAGATTGCCCATTCACGCAAAAATCACAATATCTCCTACTCTAAAAAAGTTCAATTTTATAATTACACAATCCTCAAATCTAGTACCTTTACCAAAAATGGCTATAACATTGATCGCTTATATCCAATTTTTTCACCCAAGTAGCCATTAAAGTCTCCAGTTACTAGTCACGCTGGTAGTACGTGATCCAAATCGGTGATTATAACCATTCCTATAAAGTTGTGTGTACACTACGCACTCATGTTCGCGACGCAAATGATGGAGGGTGGGCATCTCGAAAAATATGGATGTGTACTCAAGGGGAACGAGCTTCTTGAAACTTAATGGAAATTGTGCAAACTACGGGTGTGTTTATGAAGCTGAGATTTTTTGTCGGCGGCGGCTATTTTACTACTGGTTGCTTACGTCAATAAACGATATAATATAAAATTATTTTCATAGAGTCCTAAACATTGTTTTTGTATAAAGACTTTAACTGAAGTGATATGATATCATTAGAATTATATTTTTCTCAGTATTAAGCAATTGAGATCGCTTCTCAAACAAAGTGGAAACGAGTGCAGATGTGCGCCAGTTTAAAAAGTAATTAAGCTACACTTCTCTTTTACCCCTGACATTGCGAGCCTCCATCGCGATTGACTGAGTACTATTATGGCAGCCGTTTATTTATTGCCAACGTTAATGATATAAGAAATTTTATTGATATACTGAGTATATATATATTGTTGACATTGAAGCAGACCACGTCCAAAGTAGATGGTATTTAAAAAATGTAATTTCCATGAAACGTTTGAAAAGTAGTTTTAAATATCGAATTTCCGAAAACTGTTTTTTATTTGGAAGGATAGCGATATTTAAGGACAGAGAGCTGATGCAACAACTGGTCCTTGCTCATTTACCGACATGGCTTGTGAACCCTACATGACCCAACAACATGGGCTTCGGGTGGGTTCTACGCCCATCTTTTTGCAGGAATTGGTTCTGGAGATATCGTCTTCAGTTAAGGAAACTTAGCGTGATTTAAATGCCATGACATTATCGAAGTTTTGCAGTCGACAGCCATGTACTTTTAGTAGTATTATAGTTTTCCCATTGGTACGATTTGCGTGGTTTTCAAGTTATAATACAATATGCTATTTTATCGTATTTTCACCGTACTTATTTCTTACAACAAACTGTATCAGTAGGTATAGATATGATCGAAGCTTCTTATAAGATTATCTTTGAAAGATAACAGAAAAGGTGCACAATATTTATATTCCTTTATTAAAACCAATAACAATAAACGGCAATTTATTACAACCATCTGTTTTTAATCAGCTTGTATCTGGAAATAAAAATGTTGACCTCGCCAACAGCGGCCGTTCCGAGTACAATCAACGATAAATTGTTTATTGCTTTTAAAAGCCCAAATAATATTACATTTCTGAGTTGTTCTACGGCACTAAGTCGTCTGATATTAAATTGAATTTACATCGAATCGTCTTCAGAAATGAGATCTGAAGGCGGCCTTCAAGATGTAATATTAAAAGAAAGTGAAACGAATCTTATATTAAATTAAATTCTGGACATCTGTCGTACACTCGCGTAATACGAATGGAGATTTAGCATTAATGAATATGTGAATTAATAATTTCTTATTAGAATAAAGATCAATGGCCACTTCTCTTACATTGAATGACCTGATAATAAATTATTGCGTCTATAGATAAAATGTACGAAAACAAGTAGCTTTATGATCAAGAAATTATACTGAAAGAGAGTTTTTATTATATAGGCCTAGGAATTACATAATACACTTTACATACAATGTCACTGGCGGCGTCTTTAGGTTAACAACGTTCCGTTGCATCCTTATCCAATGTTTTCAACGGCAGAAAACATTTTATACCTTTTAACATAAAAAGATACATTCATTTATGATCAGCTTTTAACAACTTGATTCAATTTATATATAAAATTTAGTTTTCTCGAGGTTTTGACAAAACCAGTCGATATTGATGTGGTATAAGTGAAATGGAACGTAGCTAAACAAGGAAGTATTATCGGGCACAGATAATATAACAATGCAGCGAATAAAAAATATTTTGATAAGGATGCGTTCACGAGTTCTAGAACATCTTTACAACCCAAAACTTTTATTTTTACCTAGGCTTCTATATAATATAATTGTTAGTGAAATCATTACACTATAAAATTACCTTAATTTTAAAATAAGTTTTGTCTCTAGACATGTTTAGGTCAAAAATGGCCACTCTTCTTTGTAATTACTCTTATTAAAATGTTTCTATGAGAGAGGTTTGTTCTAAGTCGTAAATCAAGAAGATTAATGTCAGATAATAATGAAGTATAATAGGTTTTAGAAATATATGTAGGCTAACCTCATTGGTGGTTACCAATGAGGTTTGCTACAATGATACTGGCCGACAAGAAGAACGACATTCCCATACCGAACACCGGGCCTGTATTCATTGACCGGGCTCTGGCGAGGTGAGCACTGTTTGAAATCGAAGTCACAGATGAAACAGCTACAGGATTCCGTAGCAAACAATCATAATAAGGCGTTTGAGCGACTCGGCATTTAAAAAGAACAAAATAAATTCGCCTGTTGTGTTGTTAATAACATGTTTGCTCTTCAAATTATACGTGACAAGCTGACTGGTACTGACGTTTGGTTGTGTGTATACAACTGTAAGATATCCTAATGTGCACTATATAAGTTTGGTATAATTCTAAGTCCCTAGCTACTCTAAATCGTAGGCATAAACGCAAATTCCTATCTTTACAAAACTTCTACAAACTGAAGTCAGCTTGTAAAAGTTTTCTACAAATTTTGCATAATTTTATTGTCACGATAAATAATCCACCATAGGCATACTTCTTATAACCCTATTCTCTTTACATAAAAATCCGTCGCTCGCTCTCATTATATCCTCTCTGCTCCAGCCCTTATTTATAGCTGCTTACGTGATCAAAGTTAAAAAAAAGGCTAGTAGTGTTCATTGAGACGACGTTGACGGTCCAATTTCCTTGATCTTCCTTTTTAATAGAGTCAGCAAAGTACGACACTTAATTTCCAGCTGGACATGTCACTTACTGGATAGAATAGATGCTTTATTATTTAGCTTAGTAGCTTTGATAGTTGGGAGTTTTATTTTATTCGATGGCTAAGGATTTGATTTCGGTTAGTGTTTTGTTGGTATGTAGAGATGCAATATGTGAGCTTTACAGCTGATTGTGGTTTCATAGTTTTGATAAGTAAGTCAGTTGAATAGTAAGTTATTGGTGCATCCACACAGAGTAAATGTTGTCAAAATCTTATAGTGAATGTATATCACTGAGAGATCTAAACGCAAAAATCAGTCCAGGCCTTTAGGAGGTACCTACTGAAGAACTATTATAATGCACTGGTGCAAATGACTTCAAATTTCTTTTAAAATGATTTATTTTAAAAGTAGTCTCTGCCTACCCCTACGGGAAACAGGCGTGAGTCTATGTATGTATGAATTATTTTAAAACTTTGTGAATAATTGTAAAGTTCCAGCGATTTATACTTTTGGAATCGCCGGAGATGCATTGCTTCACTAGCGTTACGGGTGCGGATCAAACCTTCACCCACGCGATCCTGATACACTAACCACGGCCAGCCACCGCTCCAACAAACTCCTAAACTCATTGCATATATTCAGAAAACCCATTTAACCAGAAGAAGAAACGTCACTGCCTCGTTGGTCTCGCGGCATAAATGTGCGCGTGGGATCGGGAGGTCCCGGGTTCGATTCCTGGGTCGGGCAGTGTTATTGGCTTTTTCTGTCACGAAATTCTCAGTAGCAGCACGGAGTCTGGAAATGTGCCCGGTACGGCAATAGGCTCGCCCCTTATTACGTGGGACTAAAGTATATCCGGCGATAAGTGGGTGTAGAAATACACCTCTGCCTACCCCTTCGGGGATAAAAGGCGTGACGATATGTATGTATGTATGTAAGAAACGTCAAACTTCGGCAAATGCCAAAGAAAATTTGCCCGCAGTCCAAAAATAAACATACAACTTTGAGTTATGGAGGTTATATAAATTGTCGGTACATGTTATTCCGATCACGGCTGTGTCCATGATTTATTCTACGTCACGTTCCCGACTTATCAGTCTCTAGCGGCGAATCAGGCTGCTTCATATATCCTTTGGTGAAATGGAATGGAACGTTCCATAAAACTGTTCCCTTGAATACGGTGAGAAAGTATTTTATAGTGCTTGAGTTTGCAAGGCGGCGAAACTGTTTTTGGTAATCAGGATGCTCCGTTTGGGAGTCTTGTTTTTTGTGAGCATGACGTCAATTTGTTACAAATAGCTTCTATACAGTATAAACAGAGAGGACCCGTGGGATGATTCGTTTATGAAGAGGCAATTGGTCGAATAACGATACACTGCAACGTGGCTGCAGAGCAGTTTTTCAGCGAATGTTTCGCCACTTTGTGACACACGCACACGTTGAACCAGCAATTAGCTTAAATTATATCATAGATTTTCCAATAGTATCCAAATATCGCATACTTGAAAAAAAGAAACTGTTGTATGGTTACATATCTTGAAATGTCACTAGACTGGAAAGCAGAATTCTCGTCGTTGCATCCCTTAATTTAAAGAGGTTAGGCACTCTTTATGCCAGTAAAATAAGTACTAGTAATTTCTATCACGTTCGTGTTGCTAGTGATCTTAAAAAACTACTAGACCGTGGGGGGGCAATTATTATCCTCGAGCGTATACTACCTCAAAGTGCCTTTACTAAATAATTTTTTACTTATCGAGTCTTTAGTAATATTATAATATATATATAATATGTCTTTAGTATATGTAATATTTGGTCTTATTAGGGTTGAGCATGAGAGTCACGGTCTCATGCTCAACCCTAATAAGACCAAATACATGCTTTTGGGCACTAAACATAGGCTCAATTCGTTACCCTCCACGCTCCCAATATCCTTGATGTAACAGCCTATTGGTCGAGTTAACGAAGCCCGCAATCTTGGTTTGCGCATGGACAGTGAGCTCAGATTTGAAGATCATGTCGCAGAATCTGTTCGCAACTGTTTCTACAGATTAAAGATTTTATATAAAATGAGACCGTACTTGTGCGAGGAACTCCGTATGCAACAAGTGGAATCCCTAGTTCTTTCTAAACTCAATTACGCTGACACTGTCTTCGGACCTAGACTCTTAGCTAGAACTCACCGTCTCATTCAACGCGTCCAAAATGCTTGTGCCCGTGTTTGTTTCTCGATTCCATTTAGAAGTCATGTTACACCATTCTTAAACCAGCACTTCATGTTAAAAATGAAATCGCGCAGGAAACTACACTTAGCATGCCTTCTCTTTGGTCTCATCAAGTACAAAGAAACTACCTATTTATACAACAAGCTCAATTGGGTGACGAGTAATAGACAGTGTTCGGGTAGGAGGTGCGCACAACAACTATCGATACGCGCTCACAGTAGTACTTCATTTACAGGAAGTTTTCGTTACGCAGCTTCCAAAATATGAAACAACCTGCCCCCACCTTTGAGGCAAATAAAAAGCATATTTACATTTAAAAAGCGGCTTAGACAATACCTAATAGAGTCTCAACGTGAGCTGGGTAACGTGAATGTTGACATGTCTTTTGTTTACTGTTTGAATTTATATATTTCCTTCTGTTACCTACAATACCTTCCTTAATATAATTAAATTCTAATCTATATAATTCATATACATTTAAATATCCTATGTAGTTTCGTAGTATCGTAATTATGTAAAATAATGGTAAATTTATAATTTTAATTTGATATCTATAGATTCGTAAATCGTATGTTAAATGATGGTAAATACATAATGTTAAGCTTATTTTTAATTATATCTAATTTTGTTATCTAATATGGTTGCAATATTGATAAAGCTAATTAATTACGTTAATTATATTTTAATAAATTAGTAACCTAAGTTGACTAAACCTCATTGTTTAACAACTTGAACTGTATTACCATGTAATATAATGTATAAAATAACATGACACATGATCAGGCTTACAGCGCGTCGTCATAACAAACATCCCAACAAACAGTCTGTCAGCACTCAGCAGCGCGATGGATGGCCGGCTGGCTCCCGGATGGGACTAGTGTGGCGGCGCAGCTAGTGTTGTAAAAATACCGTATAATACCAAAAGGCTATGTATTAAACGGGTATTTTATTATAACTTACGGTATTATTGGTATTTTATGTATTTTATATTCTGATTCCAGTTTTTAAGAGCCTGCGATATTGCGACAAGTTCTAGTTTAAAACATTAAATATATTTTAAGTTACGATTGTATTCTTTGTTTTAGAATTACTAATTTTTAAATTTTGGAATTTTAAGTTTTGGAAAAATTCATTGCGAAGTCCGAAATCGCTTAGACAAATCACGTGTTTCTAAATTGGTCTCGATTTACGCGAATCTTCGTTTTCGTGACGGCACATTCGAAGTTTAATGAAGTGGTAATGAAGATGATTCAGCTGAAAGTACGTTGCATTAAGTACTGCGTCGTCATCTACCGAGAACGTAGCAACACAAGGGGATTTTTATTTGAGGATGTAGATCCTCTAAATCTCGTGTTTTTTAACTAGGAAGACAAAAGGCGTGGGCTAACGTCTGTGCTTTTCTTATGGATCTTGTATTAAGGATCGGGCTGTACGTGTCTGCACGCAGAGAGGAACATAATTTAATTTTGAATAAATAGAGAGATGATTCAAATAAGTTTGAGGACCCATTTATTCTGACGTAACTAAAAATGTTACGTGTTTTTCGTTAAATAATATTTTGATTGTTTTTAGCGTATTTATAAGTACAAGTTTCGAAATACGTCGCCGTTTTTAGGGGTTGTGAGTGATTGGAGAGGGAGGAGGGAAGGTCTCGGAAGCCCCCCTCACCATTTTCACTTGCCGGAAATACTTGGTTTCCTCTGAAAAAAAAATTCTTCAAACATCGGTGTGTATGGCACTGCCAACTTCCACATTCATCACACTAGTTTAATAAACTAAGGCTTATCTTAGCTGTCAATATCATCATTCCAAGATGACGGGTTTGCGTTTCGTTACACGTTTTTCACATAAAACCTAAAAATTATATTTGTGAAACTGAACTAAAGTATAAAAACTACGTCCCGTTTTGCATAATTGCCGAAGTATTTAAGAATTTTAGCAAATTGATTAAATATATTTAGACGCAACTCCGGCAGCCAAAATAACTTTTAGGGGATTAAAACTAACCCCCTTAAGCCCCCTACACCACCAATACCCTCAAATTCGGGCGACTCGTTTCGAAACCCAACCCTATTTTTATGGTAATATTGTTGTAGCTAATAGTAATTAATAATAATACAAACTTAAAATATAATTCCAGGTTTTATTCCTGTGCAATTCCACCGCATTCAGTTTTTTAATGATTACTATGATCATTTACTTCAAAAATATAGAACAATTGATTAATACATAAAATACCGTAGTAAATGGTATAATACCGTATTATACGGTATTTTTCGTTTAATACATTTTAATACAAATGGTATAATACCGCACTTACATCTCTAGGCGCAGCGCGTCGTGGTCACGAACACCCGCAGTCTTGCTGGGGGGAGATGGGGCTGCCACTGCCACCTTAACGCTCGAGATCTGAAATAAAATTCCTTGTTATCCTCCTGTTTACGTTATTAACTTAAATAATTATTTATTCTAACTTAGGTATACACGTATTCTCACGAACGCAAACATTCTGTTCCCATTGATAAATTACTCATTTACATACCCTATCAGTATGACCGGTGGTAGTGTTATCTCCATTTCTCCTCCGTACAAATTACGTAGATCACATCGCTGCTTCCGTCACACATATTCGTATCGTAGGCATGTTTCAAAGGGCCAGGCTTGAGTATCGCTGCCCAGGCACAGTATGATAGTTATTTGCAGAAATCTGAAATTCAAAACACTAGTTATTCCAACAGTCGTGTGTTTAAGTTCTTGAAATACTTATTGAATGTGTTTATAACGCAGCTGAAACTGCGTTATAAACAAATTCAATAAATAAATATTTAGAGATTTTAGAATTAATTATTATGGTTACGACTTACCCATGTTTGAGTCTGGGCCAATATTATAATGATATACTTTCTAACTCATTTGATTCTTATCTTTGAGTAGGTATTTATTGTTTGTTGCGTGCGGGTGATTCATTGCGCGTATAACGTGCATAATTTCAAGTGCGATCGTCCGAGAAAAATGTTAGTGTCGCGTCAAGAGGTGGTGACAGGCGGTGACCGCCTCTGATGGTGTGTGCACTTGCTCCGCTTCGTCGTGAGCGAGCGCCGAGTGTTGGACCTCACACCCGCTCGCCCCTCGCCTCCCGACAAGGCGGACGCGGCGATAATTTAGAATTAGAATATGCAACAATGTGTATACCTATATAATTAATGTAGGTACGTGCATGGGTACACATCAGCTGACGGCGAGTCTGCACCACAGTTTGGCGCGCTTCTATAATTATATTATGTAACTATATCATTCATAGGTATATTTATTTATTTTATTTTATTTATGCAACTAAGTATGTGTGCATATTTTTACTAATTAGATGATCTATATATATATATAAATCACTACACATTACACAATACACATTCACTGAAACACCTCACACGGATTGCATGTTGTGATCGGCACGGCGATGGTTGCACATCCGGGATGTCCGGAAGGGGCTGGAAGAATACCAGCGTCCGGTATGCACTAGCATCACTGGACATAGTGCTGATCCAGCCACCTTTTTGGCCAGCGATGGAACACATACCTCACTATATTCTATTGTAATTGTTTTTTGTTTCTTTTCTTTTTGTTTTTATTTATTTATTTTATTTTATATAAATGTTCTAAGTTTACTAATTGTTGTATATGTACCTACCTACTTGCTTTCTATTATGTTTCCTATGTGCTGTTTCAAAATATTTTTTTCTTTCCTTTTCTTTTTCTTTTTCTTTTCTTTTTCTTTTATTTTTCTTTTATTTTTCTTTTCTTTTTCTTTTCTTTTTCTTTTCTTTTTCTTTTATTTTTCTTTTCTTTTTCTTTTTCTTTTTCTTTTCTTTTTCTTTTCTTTTTCTTTTCTTTTTCTTTTCTTTTTCTTTTCTTTTTCTTTTCTTTTTCTTTTCTTTTTTTCTTTTTCTTATCTTTTTCTTTTCTTTTTCTTTTCTTTTCTTTTCTTTTCTTTTCTTTTCTTTTCTTTTCTTTTCTTTTCTTTTCTTTTCTTTTCTTTTCTTTTCTTTTCTTTTTCTTTTCTTTATCTTTTCTTTTCTTTTCTTTTCTTTTCTTTTCTTTTCTTTTCTTTTCTTTTCTTTTCTTTTCTTTTCTTTTCTTTTCTTTTCTTTTCTTTTCTTTTCTTTTCTTTTCTTTTCTTTTCTTTTCTTTTCTTTTCTTTTCTTTTCTTTTCTTTTCTTTTCTTTTCTTTTCTTTTTCTTTTCTTTTTCTTTTCTTTTCTTTTTCTTTTCTTTTTCTTTTTCTTTTCTTTTTTATTTTCTAATATCGAAAATTTCACTAAATTCAACTTATCCCAGGAGCCTAAATGTTTATACAACATGTAACAAGTTTAATGCACATCTTGAAAGTACTTTGTTCAGAATCGGCAACTAATTCTATTTCCGTCATTTTTAATATTGTTTATTTTTAGTCTTAAAATAATTAAAATAACGTAAATTGTAGTCACTCATTTTTTTAAAAATTGAGCTATTCGAAAATAAACCTTAAATCAAAGCAGAACGGCTTATTTTTAAATGCATTTGTTATATGGTTTCACGTTGACTTACACAAACGCACACATTAATACAACACAATAGACGGCAAAAGACAATAGCACACAATTGACCACCAAAATGTCTATCATCTATCTTTCACTAACGTAGGTAATAAACAACGGGAAAGAGCGAGACGTAATGTCTCGCTCGCGCTGGCGCATGACAAGCGCAGCGGGCGATGCGCTTAGACATGTTATGACAAGTACAACCGGGAATATCTATCTGATTCTATCAGTGAGTGCTGTGAAAACCTTTTTAAAAGTTCACTTGTTTACAAAATGTGTAATGGTGTATAATTTAATCATTCAACAACAAAGTGAAAAGTTCAACATCATCTTGATGTTGACTTGTCACCCATGGACTTTCTCATTGTGGAGAAATAATAAATCACCAGTTTATTGTGACGACAGAAAAAGTGCCGAGTAGTTAATTAATTAAGATACTAGCTGCTTTTGAAACAGTGAAAAGATGTGATTTGTGAGGAAATACTGAAGTGCTACGTGGACGAAAGAATTGTGATTTAAGCCTGTAAGTTATTTTATTATTCTATTATTGTAAGTATTTAGATTCACAAGACAACTTTAAACACGCCGTTCTTGTTTATTTCTCTCATTGATATTCTTTTATTTTATCTGATTAAGTTAAGATAGTCACAATAGTCACTGACGATGTTAAGAAACAATAGATCGTGCATATTAATAACAAACAATAAATGATTCGACTGTCCACACCATAGCTTAAAAGTGTGATGGAAAGAAATACTCATAATATCTTTGGTAATATCAACAGTAGCCGACAAATTGTTCAAACATCATTTTTGTAAACCCCACTCTATCAGAGTGTGGTTTACAGACTGAATTTCATACATTTTGTTATATCGTATCATGTTTCGTTCCTATCAGATCGCTGTTGTTTGTTTACCATAGCAACCGTTTCGTTTGTGTGCGTGCGCAGATTGAGAGTGACCACGATTTTCACTTTTAATTGAGTTAATACTTTCTTTAAAAAACATTATTTACGCAAATAAAAAAAATATTTCAAAGCATGCATTATGATTGTAACAAGGTTTTCTAATTGGGGTGTCTGAGGATGAGCGTTATTTCCATTACACGTTGTATACATAGTAATCTTTAATAATGTTATTTGACGGCTTAAATTAAATTGGTTATAAATTCATAAAGTAATACACATATAGCTTCTATCAATTTCCATTGAATAAGCTGTCATCGCTGATCTATTAAGCACGATAATATTTTAACCTAATTTTATGCTTAGATGGCTAGCGAGTTAAGTAAGGCATCTCTATAAGTAAGAAGTAGGTAAATTGAAGTTGGCTTGACTTCGATGTATAACTTGCCTGTACAGATAGAGTAGTGGTATAAGCGGTTGCCTTTCCGTTTAGCACTGGAGTTATAAGTACAGGGAAAGCCCTACACGGCCCAATACTTTGTGTGATCAACAAATTGTTTCAGATATGAGAAATTGAGCGATTTCAGTGTCAAATGAGCATTCTTAGTGTCCATACATATTTTGAAAGTTACTCGCGATGCAGAATTTATACTTAGCTTTTTTTCTGTATTAAGAACACAACACCTATGCTATGCTCTAAGTAGCGTAGTTGGTCTTTCCAATTATTATTGTGTGTTCTCAAAATGAAATTGTGGTACATATGCCAAAGGGAATAACAACGTTGGTAAAATCAAACCTGAAAGTGAACCACGATTACTTACTTAATATAACACCAAAAAAATAACATTAACATCAAAACTGACTGAGCTATTTTCAGACTGATAGGTATTGAAAACGCTGATTGGTTAATGGAACAATTAAAGAACAAAGAATTCTAAATCTGATGAAAATGGAAATAAATGCTTTGTCAGTAGTCACATAAAAAGACCATTAATATTTTCCACTACAACAAATTCTCAAAAAGGCGATGAAGTAAGTTCAACTCTGTGATTTACAACCACGCTTGAAGATTACTTCGAGGAATACAGGAGACAATAATAAAATGGTCTGTTGTTGTTTGTTTCTGGCAGTATTTAATTGGATTTTTTGTCTAAGTATTCTGTTGAGGAAATAGGTTGATTATTTCGTAGATTCTTATGAATTTGCGAATGAAGTAGGCCGAAATTACGACGTTTCAGTTCCGATGCCACACCTTGGCAAATATAGGTACATTTGTCTTTACAAAACTGTCCGTACCTAATATATAATATTATGTATATATATAATTATGTAGATCGATCTGTGTGGAGATCCCTAGGGGAGGCCTATGTCCAGCAGTGGACGTCTCTAGGCTCACATGATGATGATGATGATATGTAAGGTATTCAAGACATATTTCCAGATCATGCCAACTATCTGCATAGAACTTCGAATCAAATAAAAAAGGAAAGATTTTGTATTCACATTTGATCGGTCAATGAACTCAACCTTCTCTGTAGTATACCACTCTTGTAATGTAATTATAATGCGTACCTCGCATTTGAAAGTTACAAAAACGAAATACTTTTTCGCCTATCGTTCGCTTGATCGTCACAATCCTTAAAGCCAGGTAATACAGAAATTTTCCCAACGAAAATTACTTTCGTACAAAATTTCACCCCTTATCAAATTCAATTTGAAAGCTGCTGAATAACTCAAACTTTTCTAAATGAAACTACCTATTGGGTTTAGGTAAAATTTCAACTGCGGGCTTACTCTTTTTTTTCGATATTTTTTTCTTATATCGTGGGTATAATGGAAGAACTGAATAACTCAAACTTTCAAGTTTTGAGATAATCGCGATTTACTGTTTGTTTGACACTTTTTTTTACTTCACTAAGAAATGGAGAACAATTTTACCGTAGGCGATTTTATATGCTTTAAGCATGTTCGCTGTCGATTCTTTGCTTGATAAAACAAAATTTTATCATGAACCAAAAAAAATATAAAAATAAAAAACCAAGTTATCCAATTTTGCCACACCAAGATATTGCAAACATACCGTAGTCAGCTAATTCTATATTGTAGTTATTAAGTTTTCCCACATATTTGATGAATGTGAATACATGAATTTGGGTCAACTAAGAATACTTATTGAGTTTTGAACCTAAAGAAATATTTAAACACGAAAGTTAGGCATTCTTAGTGAAAGTTTATTTGTAAAATATTATCACTGACTAGAGGACGCCAGCAGCTACGCCTGCATTATTTTTAAATTTACCCGTTTTCGCTGATCCCGTGGGAATTTTGGGGAATTCTTTCTTAGTGCACCCTTACGGTTCCCAAGGAACATACATGCCAAATTTCAGCTTCCTGCGCCCAATAGTTTCGGCTGTAGCGTGTCTGTCAGTCAGTAAGTAAGGCAAGTATTTTATATATTAAGATTATTGATCTCACATGAAATACAAATCTTGGATTGGTAGTAGTAACATTGTATACTTATATAAAAAAAAATTACCGTAAAATTACAATATCAAAATTAACAGAATTAGGTATGGCAACAATATATTATAATTATGTAATAAAATAAAAAAAAATACTTATTATAAATCTTCTGAAATCAACTAAAACAAAAATAACTTTCCTTTGCATTAAAACATATTAGGGTGATCTAAAAAGTTTCCGACCTTAACCTGAAGGAAGCAGCACTCGTCAAAAAATGTGTTGTGGATGTAATTTTCTTCCTGTAAGAGTTACCCACCAACATTTCAGCTATTTTGTACCAGTAGTTGCTGTTTGACAGCCATACGATTGAGTCGATGTCAGTGTTTATGGTGAAAATGGGAAATTTTGTAACGAGCTGTCATTAAATTCTTGTTTTTAAAAGGCAATACGCCGACGCCTTTTAAATTTGATTAAAACTCTGTTTATGGAGACTCTCTGCTCCATCGTCATCACCCTAGCGTTATCCCGGTTGCATCAAAGACTTACACGTCTTAGAGCGCGAGGTCCGCCTACTAGTCTAACCAGATATGACAAGATATCAACTTTTCCACAGAGTGACTGCCGTTTGACCTCCGCACCTCAAAGGGATAGCGATATTCCATGGTTTAGACCAGTATCAGTTTATTTGAGGGTACTGACTCCCCGTAACGACTGTCAAAGATCTTCATGACAGCCAGGATCGACGGTTTTACGTGCTCCTAGGCACGTGGCAAGCGATAATTAATAATTTAATACGCACTTAACTTTGAAAAGTCATTGGTTGTTTGTTTTTCGTGTGAGTGTGTGGCCAACTCTGGTGTCGGAGTTTTCAGATCGCCCGAAGGCCTCCGACGTGGCCTAACGATCCTTATCCTTAGACAAGAACCGGGACCGACAGCTTTACGTGCCCTCCGAAGCACGGTAACGCTCAGATGTAAATGCCACACACGGACACCCATCCAAATGGTGACCTGAGCAAGCGTAGCTTAACTTTTCCGATCTGTTACGAACCGCAAGCCAAGTCTCGCTATGAGCGCTATAAGTTATTGGTGCGTGCCCTGGATTCGAATCCGATACCCTCTGCATAGACTGCCATTGGTACCTCCACTAGGCAATCGCTGCCAGGCAGGCAGCTGAATTTAAACCTGGTCGTAAGAGCTAGGGACAGATGAAGGTCCGGGACGTCCAAAAACTGCAACCACTGACGATAACCTCACTAAATTTCACCAAATGGTGCTAGACGACCGCTGAATTGAGTAAGAGAGATAGCAGAGGCTATGAAAATGACCAACAAATGTATTAGTTACATATTAAATCAAGATGTAAGCATGAGCAAGCTCCCAGCGCGATGGGTGCCGCGTTTGCTCACGTTAAGACCAAAACCGCGTTCGAATAAACATTTTTAATGCTCTGTATGCGTAGTTTAGGCCTAATAAATGTTTTGGTCCAATTAATGACTGTAAATGAAACCTGGATACACCATTATATGCCCAAATCAATAATACATTCCAAACAGTAAATTGCTAAGGAGGAACCGACTCCAAAGGACAATGGTCGTTTTTTAGGCTGAGAAAGTGATGCTTACTGTTTTTTGGGATCTTCATGGAGAGAGATTGAAAGGGATAACTATTACTGCAGCATACTACGCTTTATTACTAGACAAATTGAAGGTGGAAGTTGTGCAAAAAGGTCCACATTTGCAGAAAAGACTATATTACTGACATAAATTTTCGTATATTTTATACTTATTTTGTCGCTGATTGCCTCCATGGCCCAGTAAATAACCGATATGCGTCTGTAGATCGAGAGGTCTTGGGTTCGATTCTCGGGTTAGGCAAGAGTGTAAATAACTGATTTTTCCGAATTCTCAGTAGTAGAACGAAGTTTGGCTATGTGCCCGGCAACGTCAATAGACCCCCTTTTTACGTAGGACCTAAAAATGCATGACATGGCCAAATGTGGGTGTAATAATTTCAACTTCTGTCTAGCTTTTCGGAGTATCGGTTTGCCACGTCATGCCTTGTTCGCTATCTCGCGAGGTATTTTCTCACCGTTAGGCTTTCATAATAGGAAGGGGGCGTATAATGGTCAAACAATTATATTAACTACTTCTTCTCATTTAAATCAGCCTATCACTCCTAGAGATGGTGGTTATATTAACTCCTTCTTATCATTTAACTCATTTAATCAGCCTATCACTCCCAAGGTATGCCACAAAACCCATTCTGGCGGCCAACACTGCGCTTGCTGAGGCGTGGCCTTAATTTAAAAACCTGCTTTTTAATCGACAGACCATAAGTTCCCCCATCCAATTTACTGTAACTTTAATATTTTCTTGGGTTTACGCGAATGTTACACATTGAAATTAAACTACAGTTTACGGATTTTATCGCGTTATATAACGCGATAAAATCCGTAAACTGTAGTTTAATTTCAATACTGTAACTTTACTTTGGTCTTCTGCCGGATAATCTCATGCCGAAAATTATCATCAGCGAAATCCATAGCATTATCATTTTCATATTTCTCTCTGAGAGACATGTAGTGTAAGCAGTGCATTGCAGGACAGCCCAGTTTCAATGGAGTTGAAGGCATTTTCGTGATCCACAAAAGCCAGCCACAGCGGCCGGTTTTACTCTTCGGATTTCTAAATAACGTATGAAAAAGTATGCTCTGTATGGATTTGGCCCACGGTACTAAAGCCTTTAAGAAACCTAGCCTGCACTGGTGGCTGGAAGACATCAAATCTTGATGTCAGAAAAAAGTAGGGAGGGATGTCCACACCACCTAGTCTTAAAGAGCTGCTCTCTGAGGCACGAGGCTAGCCATAATTAACAAGATATCTCCACTAGGCTATCGCTGCCTACCTTAGTAACATAATATGTCTAATAATAGTATATCTGTTTATACTATAATTATCCGATAGTAATAAATCACCGGTAAAAACATAGCTATGTGTATCTTATAGGTAGAAAGCCTTGCTGATTTCAGCATGAATGGGCCGGCTCGACCGGGGAAGTACTACCCTCTCACGGAAAATCGACGTAAAGTAACAGTACCTAAACTGTTGCGTTTCGTTCGGTGAGTGAGAGTGCTGAAGGCCCGATCCCCTATTCCTTCTCCTTCATCCCACTCCTCATCCTATCCCTTTTCCCAACCTCAAGGGGCGGCAACGCACTTGTGACTCCTGTGGTGTTGCTTGTGTCCATGGGCGGCGGTAATTGCTTACCATCAGGCGATCCGTCTGCTCGTTTGCCGCCTATTACCATAAAAAAGAGATACTACTTTAAGTTGCAGTGAGTTTAGAATCTAAATAGATTATTTTGCTGTATTCTGCTACCTAGTGATTTAATTATATTTAAGTAATTTTATTTTAATTGGAGCAAAATTATCGTGGAGCCTAGAGATGATCTAGAGATGTTTTGTGGAGCTCCGCGGAGCGTCAGCCGTGGAGCACACTTTGATAATGGTTGATCCATAGGTTTGTACTGCTGAATTGCATGATAACTTTGCTTACGTGCGTATACTTTAAATAGAAATATTAAACAATTTCACCTATTGACATTTATTTGATTGGAATCTCTTATAAATTTATAATTTCTCGAAGAAGAAATAAATAAAAATACTTATTTAATAACCAAAGAACCCTCATTAATGCCCGAATTAAATAAATCAAGTTGTTTAGTTTTCCTTCAACTTGACTAGTTTTATTAAAATATTTTCGTGCGCGGAAGAACTAAATAACTCAATTTAGCTAATTCATTTAATACTCAAGTGATCAGAAGTTACAGTTGTTCATTTATTTAAAGAGTTAGTAATCTTTCTACTAATATTTAATGTTCATTTATACATATCGATTTCTACAATTGAAAAACAAAAATGGCTTTATTTTTGGACTGGGACTGGGTTAAGATATAAGAATGTTTGTTAGATCAAAAGATGCGGCACATTTTGGGGTTCACGAAAATGGTGAAAGGTCAATTTGGCCAAAATCTGAGTTATTTAGTTCTTCCATTATACCTACGATATCTCCAAATTGGTTTTGTACAAAAATATTGTTGATAGCGTTTCTCGAGCTTGTAGTTTAGTCAATTTATTGCAAATGTATCGGTTTTATTTATTGTACGTTTCCATTCCAATATTCATGGCTTTAAAAGCAATGCACAGAAGTTTTGACCAGTACTTCTGTTTTTATGTGACTATTGGCAAAAGTAACGATGGGAAATGTGTACTATGGAAAGATTCTGGTGCATATTTCAGGGCTTAGTTGTATTTTTGGGTTAGTATTATAATAATATGACTATTAAAGTACTTAGTTCCACAAAAACGTGTATTTTAAGACGCTGGTATGCTGACGATTTACTTATGAAAGGAAATGAGGTATGAACGGTTCGAAGGTAGTGCGTTATCTGCAAAATAAAAAGAACAAAACCGCGTATTTTACTTTATGTTACCAAATTGTTTTTCTTTTGTCAATACTTTTCACCTTAGGAAATAATATGGAGGCTACATTAAAAATGAGTTTGGAATTCACGTCATCAAACCCATAATTTTCCCCAAACATTTTCCTGTGAGAATCAAAGCAGCAACTAGAAACGTTCAGAATCTTTTCATATACAGATATCCTCCTCTATATCGCTGCTTCTAAAAATAACTACCTACATTCATATCACTTCATATCTCTCCGTCTAATCTTACTTTATATATTTTTCCTTGTACACGAGTACATCACAGACAAAAACTTACGCACATACTGTTACTTCTAGAGCCTTACGTAACTCCCGAACTAAGTTTTCATATCAATAATTTATGCTCCCACTTGCGTCAATATTTCGTATCTCTTACGGCCGAGTAGACGTAATAGGTTCAGAAATAGCGATCTATTTTGTACATGTGCCGCTTCGGGGAATGTACTAAAAAATAAATTATTAAAACAGAACAAAAAAGGCATCAAATGTAACTAAGTCTGCCGTGTTATTAGGCAAAGTTGTATAAATTATATTTATGTAAAGGATTTCAATTGCGTAATAATTTGATGATAAAGATGGAATGCCTACCATCTTTTTACCCCGACTTTTCACGATCAGCCTGTGATAAGAGCTGGTAAAACTATACCGTAACATCAGGGCTAATAAATGGTATTTCACTTTTAATCAAATAATGACGCAATAACGACCCGTTTTATAAATATTACTATGTTTAAAAAACACGAAAGTTAGATTGGATTAATACATATTGTGGGCGCGGCGGATTAGGAGTTTTAGGAATTTACAAATGGAGCTGGGATGACGGAGTTTACTTAGAGTGTTTTCCTCGATAGCAGGAGCAGTGTTGTCTTCCTTAGATCTTAGACGCTGGTAATCCACCCACAAATTCAATTCACACATGCACAGCACTTTTATGTTTTTTAGATATTTTTGCGGAGCGGCGCGAGAGCGAGTTGATACGAGTGATTTTTGAAGGACTGTGGCGCAGACACATATTATAAAATGAAGTCCCCGCCGCGTCCTCTCTGATTGTACGAAAGCGATAAACTTAAAAACGAACAAATGGATTTTTGTACGGTTTTCAGCAATGGGTGCAGTGATTTTTAGGGAAAGTTTAGGTGTATAATTTACACAGGAGACACGTGCGAATCTAGTTATCGTAAATCTAGTAATGTGTAAGAAAAACGAATGAAATATTTTGTTCCGAAGAGTAGTTCGTTTGATGTACTAGACTTGTAATACTGACGTCACTTTTTGAAATCAGTTTTTCCTATATTCAAATATTCCTGTCTATGCATAAGTTTATACAATATTTATAGTGTTTGCTGTGTTCCGATGATGTGACAAAGTCAGAATAATGCGATGTGTTCTCAAGGAATTGTAGCATTGGGTTTTATTTCCCTTTACTAGTATCACACTTATTCCTTGATATGGTTTAGAAAATAGTGTAAGTCGGAAATTGGAAGTAGTTTATCAAACCGTTAATTAATAATATTATATTATTCTACGGGACCTATATTATAAGAGGCAGCGATAGTCTAATGGAAAGGCCAAGTTACTGCTAGGCAGAAAGCTTCAAAACCACGGTGAGCAACAAGGACTTTTCTAAGTCATGGGCATATTAAATTTAAATTATCGCTTGACGAACGGTGAAGGACAACATCGTGATTAAACCTGCAATATGTTTGTTCTAGTGAAAACGACATATCATGTGAAGTCTGCCAAACCGCACTTAGTAAGTGTGCTCGACTATGCTCATATCCTTCTCACCTCCAAGCAATGGAACAGTTTATAAATAGGACAGATGATGATGAAACATAGTTCTTTTAACAGATTTTATCTAAGCAAACGACTGAAGCAAGACATTCTATCATAACTGAATAAATTCCCAACAATATATTACCACTAATCCTCATTTCACAAACATAATAAGTTAAATAAATGAGAATTTTATTCTACAGTTAATTTGCTGCAGCATTTTGACTAAACCAAGGACGTTAAAGTACTACACATAATGTTTCAAATTGAATAAATTAATACTCAAGATGATAATGCTGTAGAATAATTTCATACAAATTGGATGACACAGCACAGCATGTAAATGTTTGTATTTAAGATGGTTAATCCACTCTCACAATTTGTTCTGCTATTCAATGAGGTACACCGCCTGAAATATTATATTATGTAGATCTATACTAATATTAGATTTCACCCAAGGCTTCGTCTGCGTGGGACTTTTTAAGATGATAATTTCCAAAAAGGCTCTCTTATTGCTCCTCTACACCAATATAATTCTTGGTTGTAAAGAAGTCAACTGTCATTGCGTTTATTTAATATTTATTCGTTATTGACTTACTGAAAGCATACAGTATTTCGAGCTATTGATACTTATCTATTTACCCCAAGCGAAATTAAAGGACACATTGCTAACTTGCTAAATAAAACGAAATCTATTACAGTCAACTCAAATAACATGATTTCAAAAATATTTTATCACTCCCACCCAACCAACAGGTCCATGAACTTACAAACATTTAATAGCAAACCTCAAATTGAAAAGTCTCAAATCAATTTAAAGAACAAACAGTAGAGGCTCTGTAGACTAAAAACATTGTTTTAACATAACATGGATATTCCCCAGACGTTGTGAAAAGGAAGCCAATACGGCTGTTAACTTTTATCCCGTCCATTTTTGATGAGTGTGTCTATTATTAGCTGACCTTAGTCAGAGCCGAGCAACAGCCAGCATTCTTAGTTGACTGTGAAATTGGAATATCAATAGTTTGAGTCCAGATTTTGATGAAGTGCTTCGCTTATTTGGTGTTGTGATCTGTTTGTGATATAGAAATGACGGTTTGTATTTGTTGAAAATACTACGTTATATGAATACTTCAGTCAAAGTATATCCAACACTGGAAATGTTTTCTTCAGATTGCCTGCACTGCGAAGCAGCTTTGTATCGTGGCTGACCTTAAACTTGCTAGCCACATTATTATCACGGAGACTTTACGATGCCTATAAACTCTCTTGAACAAAAGGATGTTTAACAATTTTCTCGACTTAGCTTTTTTATTAATAGCTCCATTCTAGGCGTAGACATATCTATATCACCATAATATAACAAAACTGAAGGAATTTTAAGGAACCAGCTGATAATAACTTGCATTATCATAATTCATAAGTGTTAAACGTCATCCCCGTATTATTGAGCTTTCAAATTAATGCACCGTGATCCAGGTCACTTGGCATAATGTGAATATGATCTGTGCATAAAAACTGATTCCTGAATGCAATCGACTAGAATGGATCGGTGTTGGCCCAACGATACGCTTAATTATCATGTTATTAAAATCATCATGAGTATTTTTCGTAATAAATACAAACAAACACTATTGTAAATGGTTAAATAGCACTTGCCTCATACCTTATAAAGCACGCTAAGCTTTCACTCCTGGCTGTCAAACAGATCTTTGACAGTCGTTATAGGCAGCCAGCATCATTGAATATCCTGACACTTGTGTTCTTCTTGTCATCCGTTACGCTCTTGATAGAGCGGTCGTGATCGTCATGTTATTATTGTCAGCCACCTGCTGAAGTCGTTTAAAGGAGCTCCTACAGCCGACTTTATTTGGTCCGTCCATCGCATGGGAGCCCCTTTCGTGCGGTTCTATGCCTTCTACTTTTCCTTGCACAATGAGGCGTTCCACGGAACTACTACCACGTCGAGAAACGTGTCCAAGCAGGACAGTATGCAAGACTGCACTACATTTCACTACACTTGTCTAAACCAGGAAATATTGCTGTCTTTTTTGGCTTACAAAGGATTGAAGGCAGTAATTGCCCTGTAGATCAGTAACCTATTCGGCAATATGTTAGAAGTAATACACTTTTAATTTAGACACGTTCACGTTCAGTTTTATACAAAACTAGTCAATAAGACCTGATGATCTTGAAATAACGCCATTAGCCTAAACGTTGCATTTACACAACGAGTATTTCACACAAATAGATATAACAATAATAATCATGACCTCGTATGCTGCAGACAAGCACATTTAAGCATTTACGGTTCAATTATAGTGCTTAATCAATTTATTCACAAGATATTCGCTATGTAATTGGCACCAGACTGCGTGGAAATAATGCAGACACATCTGCATTTGAAGCTAAAGGAGAAATTACTCAACACTAACTATGTCATTTATAATTATGTTCTGAATCGATTGCAATTTACTTTATCGAAGTGCAATATATTTCTGCTCAAGATTGGTCTGAGTGGAGAGACTTGGAGGAGGCCTATGTTCAGCAGTGGACGTTGTTTAGTTGAAATAATAATTTTTCTGAACTACTCAGTCACACCGACAACTATCCAATTTAGTTGTAAATTTTAACCCTTCATGAACCCACTCAAGTACTAACACTCAATAAATTAAACTTACAGTGGTCAAGTTCCCTTTTAATGCCTGATAGTTATTTAGTTTCAAGCATTGAACGCAGGTAATCAATGATGGGCGGTTTTCCTCATTCGACATTTTTGTAGAGTGGCTCTACAGCAACGATCATTGTTGCCAATTTTTTTTATTTGTTATATAGTGTAGCTGAACCTGACCGATAGATACATCAACTCAAACCTAAACTACTGAGTCTAAACACTAAAAATGTTAAGAGAACATCCGCCACGCAAGAGTTTCGAAAATATCCCTAATTGTGTGCTGTTAACTATTATTCACATATTAATTATGGGACTTATTATTATGTATAGACGAGTATTGTGATATAAACATGCGAGCAAAGCTACAACTACAATTTATATTTAAAAACTATTTTAAACTTCTTTAATTTTAAACCTATTGAAAAATGATGAGAATTTTTCCTTTTTAACTGTTAAAAAACCTGCGCGCACTTAAGAAAGTTTCATAAAAGTAATAAACAACAATTTTCAATACATTTTTCAACACAACAATGGCACATCATCAACTATTCTATCAATTTTTCAAAGCGTATAAATTATTGAGTAGAAAGCAATAATACCTCATACGCTGTACGGGGCTTTAGGGTGGTTTCAGATTAGCGTATTTTTCTGCGCGTATACGGTCGTTTCAGCATACGCGCTTACACGCGCGCTACATTACGCGCTTCAAAAAACCGGACTCGCGTAAACGGGCATACTTCGGCGTGTTCGCTTAAAACAATAGTGGCATCTTGTCAGTGTCAACATGGATTCTGACGGCTCAGTGCGTCAACGCTCGTACGAGTTGCGCGTGTGTCAAAAGGCGCGCCTATACGCGCCTACATGCGCTTCCAAAAACGAGCTTATACGCGCGTATAAAACGCTAATCTGAAACCGCCCTTATAGCAATACGTGATGACATTTCTATTGATACGATGGCTCTCGATGCCATACGAGCTTCCAATGAACACTCGTCTTTCAAACGGCTGACGATAATTGTATGAAGAAATGTAATATAAAAGTACCTTCCTTTTGCTTTTATATTCGACGACAAGATAGCGACGTAACTGAATGAAATGAAATAAGTACTTTAATAATTTTTCGATGGAGTGTTGAAAAATACGTGTGCCTCGTATATGGGTTTCGAAACATGTTAACTTAATATGTTATACAAAGGTATGAAGTTGGATATGCAGCTGTTTCTTGAGAAATTTTTCTCATATGACGAAATTATTTTGGTGATTTATAGGCATATTTTACGTGGCAATTTAATTGTTTTATATTAAATTGACTTTTTTCACTTAACCTTACAATACTTTTAATTATTATTATTATATGGAAGAGTTAACACCAAAAATAACATAACCGATTAAGCTTTCGTTGTAACTTAGCCGTATAAAAATTGAACGAACTAGCTGTGATACAATGTAAACGGCATGAAATTGAAAATACTAGTTTATTCAAAATTACATAATGAGTATATATGGAATACGTGAGAGTTTTTAATATTTGTTATTGTCTAGGTAGATTACTTTGACTTAATCTAGTCAAAATGAGGGCTTTATTTAAACATCTAATTTTGTGCACACACCTGCAACGCCTTACGTTGCAGTAAAGATGAGCCCTCTTATTTCAACGGGGCAGACGCTTTAGCCAAAATAAGAACCTATGGTCGTTTCCAAAAATTCATACCAAAACATTAGAGAAAGTTTTTGAAATCGCTTGAATTGTTTGTCACTTCCGATCCAATTTTACACCTTATAATATTACTAGAGTACATCTTGTATCTAAACAGTACAATGCATTTGTGATAGTAGTGATGTAAATGTAATGATGCAAGTAACAAGTAAGATAGCAGTAGTTCGATTTAATTGATAGTAACATTCATTCACCTGCATTACTTCTGTACATTCGTAATCATGCTTGCAACAGTGCACACAATATAATATTTATGACTGGTTATTATTTAAAGGCGTGTTCAAAATATAAGTAAATATTCTGCTCTGCTCCGCACCCGAGGCTCATAGCGTGATGTAATATAGCTGATAGTATGGAAGGCTAAAAGAGCTATGGCACAAAAATAAATACAAAATCGGACCTTCCTGAGATACGCGTGTTCAACCAAACAAAAACTCTTTAGCTTTGTAATATTCATCATCATTTTAGCGTTATCCCAGTTAGAACCCAGGGTCCACTTTCTAGTCTAACCTGATTTGACTGAATATTAGCTTTTCCACAGAGCGACTGCCTATCTGACCTCCGCAATCCAAAGGGATATTCAGCTTTGTTATATTAATAGTATATAATTATCAACCATAAACTCAGCACATACAGACTCTTTCCATGAATGCGCCGAGGCACTTAAGGGGCGGAATAATTATGCGGTCACCGCCGACGTCTGACGTGACATTTATGTAATTGGAATTCTAGCCAGCTAGGATACGCATAGAATGTTCTAGTAGGTACGATGCAATTCGCATTGCGTAATACCGTATGTGTTCAATCTGAGGTGGCTTGATTGAAGTTGTATGTAATTATGAGGTGAAATGTAGAAATTGTAGCTAATATGTTTACTCCATTCAGGTCAATTTGCTGGCACAGGAAAAGACTTTTGAACATAATTTCTGGTTTAGTACCTGATACGCCACCTATTATAAAGGAACAAATGCGGCAAGGAACTGTTATTCTCTATTTAAAAACTGGAATTCACCTGCGGTTATCACGGTAAGAAGTAGCCTTTTTGCCTCTCGAGCCTCTTAACTGCCTCCACACACAGTAAAATTATACCATACTATCTCTCCGTGGCGACGTGAAGGAAGGACTAACAAACACTGTCACATTTATAATATTAGTATGTACTTGCCTCTTTTTTAAGCTGTGCTTGGCATTGAAAATCTCAACTTTCTCATGATAGTTGTCATTGAAATATACAACAGGCACAACATTTTTAAGTAGAAAAATTAAGATAATAACATTTTTTGGCAGATCAACGGATTGCCTATAGCTGCCACAAGTTGAATTTGACTACAGGTGAAAAAAATATAAACCTAGAAACATTTAATAGTTAAACCATTCTTATTGGGCCGAGAAACAAAAGTAAAGATGAGAAAATATTTAATTTTCATCATAGGCTCTGAATATTTTAAATTATATCAAGCTTAATTAAATTTTTATAGTCAATTTTCCTTTGCGCCTCTATTGTTTTGATGTTTTTGTCTTAGCGTAATGAAACAACGTTTATTTTTTTCCGAAAAAAATATTTTCTTGTTTTTCACGACTGACAAAACGAAATGTCAAAAACAATTTGTATTTTCTCAGGCTTTGTTTCCGTTGCTCGTAATTCAGTTTCATTTTTCGAATAATAACATTCTTATTAAAGTAAATAACTTTCAAGACATGCTTTACCGATGTTTAGCATATTGCAAAAGGTTTTAGTAAAAGTTGTTCGAAAGCTTCGCTCAACTGCATAAAATTACTAGCGCACCTCATCTTACGCAATAGCTTGATCTTTTTATTCACAAAACTTTTTTAACTCTGGCTAAAGTCAGTTCTTTTCCATCGATGGCTCCAATTGGCTCTCTGTCTGTTCATGATAATATCCTTGGGCCTCAGCACATCCTAAAAGCTTCCCTTTTAGGATGGACTAAGAGCCTTTGCGTTTCGTAAGATGAGACCAAATGATATTGCATACATACATACATACATAACGTCACGCCTTTTATCCCCGAAGGGGTAGGCAGAGGTGTATTTCTACACCCACTTTTCGCCAGATATACTTTAGTCCCACGTAATAAGGGGCGAGCCTATTGCCGTACCGGGCACATTTCCAAACTCCGTGCTGCTACTGAGAATTTCGTGTCAGAAAAACCCAATAACACTGGCCGACCCAGGAATCGAACCCGGGACCTCCCGATCCCACGCGCACATTTATGCCGCGAGACCAACGAGGCAGTCGTATAGGGTTTGATGTCGAGTTTTCCGTCTCTACGCAAATATGGTATTTGCATCGTGTTATCCCTTAGTCGCCTCTTACGACACCCACGGGAAGATAGGGGGTGGTGACACTTGTATTCTATGCCGTCAACCTTACGGCAAATTGAAAAATGATATTGCCTTAGAAATATAGTTGGATGGCTTGTCAACACGATGACAACAGGAGAATTGGAATCTCTCTCCTGCTGAAAATAGAACCCTAAACTTTATAACCAACACAAATTATAGTCTACAACTGTACAAAGTTACAATATAAATTGATTTTGAACAGGCAACCTATGTTTATCTTAGCATCCAACCTATCATTACACCATCAAACCTATCCTTTCCAGTCTGTCCATCCTAAGGTTGCCTGTAAGAAATCGCATTTTGCGATAAGGCCGCCCTTGTGCATTTACTATTTTTATTTTTGTAAATTTAAGATATCTGTACATAATTTGTAACAATTGTATTTGCGCAATAAAGTTGTTATCTATCTATCTATCATCCATTGCGAAAATCAAATAATTGTTTCATCCCTTGTAATATATTATTAGAGTCCTGAAACTACGCAGTTTCCATTCTTAATTTTCCAAACAAAGCGTTTGTTGATTTAATTACGCACTGGAAGCCTCAAAATTTCTAGGTCCTTTAATTTCCTCCGACTTAAATTTCAATTATGTAGTTATGTTTCGAATCACAAGAGATTCCTTTTTCAGGGATTGTACTAATTTGATGTTTAGGTAACAGCCTGTATTAAATTGTGAGAAGTGATATGAGAATTAATATTAGGATAACACAATTATAACTACTTAAATACTACAACTAAAATTAAATTAAAATATTAAAGTACAATACAAATAAATAAGAAAATGCATATTCAAAGGGGGCGTCGTGAAAGTCCTTCACATCGCCGTCTATTGGGAATGTGCCCAGAAGACTGGCAGCATTGCCACGCTGTATGGCAATGCTAATTTTTTGTGCTAGATACATGCCAGCCTTCTGGTCACGCGAGGCGTCGACAAGTCTCTTCGCAAGCTCTCTATAGAGAGATCTAGCACTTGGACCCCATGACCCCAACGTTTCGACTCCAAACGGCTCAAATACATAATCCCCTACGAGATTTACGTATTTGCGCCGTTTCAGAGTCTCCGCTGTGGCAGCAGCAGCGCCCGCACAACCCGCTGTGCTAGAAAGATGAGATGGCGCAAGGGTATCGACACACGTTGCGTCCCATACCAAAGGCCTACCCAACTTCCAAGGCAGTAGAGACATTCCATTTGGTCTTTTACCATCGTTGCGTGCCAAACCCTGAGGTTCAAGTTGGGCTGGAACGCCAGCGGTGACAAGAGCCCGACGGAGAATGTTTAAATACTTTAAATAAAACATTTAATGAAATTAGGCAATTTATGTTTATTGCAAAAGCATTAGTGGGTCAAAAATAATGTATTTCATTTTAATTATTAAACCGTATGTTTATGATTGTAGATCAGTTTGCCTCCTTATAATTTTATTCTTTATGGCAGCGTAAAGACGTCCTATGCCGAACGTAGACCTCCCCTAATGTTCTTCACACATACCTACCGTCTTTGAGTCACTCGCATCCAACCGCCACCCAATCCGACCCGATCAACGAGATTCTTGAGAACTTATTTAACCTGAATTGATGTCAATAGAAAGTCAGTAAGCAACTACAAGATTTTTTTTTATTGTTTTCTTGTGTCGCTATTGACAACCATTTTGAATGGCGTTGACATAAACCATGTCAGTATACGCCAAAAGCGAACGTTCATAAATCCTTGTCGTGACCTCTTCATATGCTGTTTAACTCCTTTTGATGGAGCTATATAAATTATTGTAATAATAATACACATATTTTTGTGTCCTTTAGACCAAATTTTAGACAGACTAGTCTCAACGGTGAGTCTTCCAGCCTTATAGTCTGATGGGAATACCCTGCAAGACTGAAGAGAGATTAGCCTCAAACTAGAGGCTTAACCGATGCTTTCAGATGCACTGTGGTGTAACGTCGTAAAATTTCTAACTCGAAGCTTCTACTGAATAATACATAACAGAGTAACTCAATACCACTTTTCCGACTCGAGAATCGAATTTGAGACCTTACAAACCGCATTCGAGTACTACTGCTGGACTACGAAATCAATCTACGTTATTGCATAATTCTTGATAAAGTAACTCAATACCATTTTTTCGACCCGAGAATCGAACCCTTGACCTTAATCCATATAAACTACTACCAAGCTAGCAGAAGCTTGTACTATGGGTACTAGATAATGGATAAACATACATATATTTACTTTTTTTGTAAATACATACATATTATACATTACATATTATTATACATATCATACTCACCGATTCGGATACTCGGCTAACCGTGCAATGTTAGTGGGAACGAAATTACCAACCGGAGCACACCATTACTGGCCAATAATAAAATAAAAAAATATCTATAAAGCAACTCAATACTAATTTTCCGACCCAGACATCAAACTTTAGACCGAATAAACTACTGCTAAACCGAAGCAATCGATAGTAGCATTAAACGCCAATTACACCAATCTAACATAAACTGCCAAGTATGAGAATACGTAATCGGATTACACTCGCCGATTCGGACACTCGGCTTGCGGACAAAATTACCAACCGGACCACACCATTACTGGCCATAAATAAAATAAAAAATATCTATAGAGCACCTCTACCCACTAGCAACTCAATAACACTTTTCCGACCCGGGAATCGAACCCTCGTCAAGTCAAATAAACTATTGCTAGACCGAAGCAATCGACAGTTACATTAAACGCCAATTACACCAATCTAACATAAACTACCAAATATGAGAATACGTAATCGGATTACACTCGGACACTCGGCTAATCGTGCAATTCTACTGGGGACAAAATTACCAACTGGACCACACCATTACTGGCTATTAATAAAATACAAAAAATCTATAAAGTTACTCAATACCACTTTTCCGACCCGGGAATCGAACCCACGACATCAATTCGAAGAAACTACTGCTAGACCAAAGCAATCGATAGCTACATTAAATACCAATTACACCAATCTAACATAAACTACCAAATATGAGAATACGTAATCAGATTACAGTCACCGATTCGGACACTCGGCTAACCGTGCAATGCTACTGGGGACAAAATTACCAACCGGACCACACCATTACTGGCCATTAATAGGGCAATTTAAACTCAGTTAACGCTTCGCGTGTTTGCTCGAAACGGCTTTTATCACGTATAATGGTAGATTTAGAATGTGTTTTTGTTGTGGAACAGCTACTGTCTTTGTGTACACGTCTGTTGCATGCCACAGATTTCTTTTAACAGCTATTTTTGTAATGTGAAGGAGCAATTAATGCGGCAGACGCAGAAAATTTGTTGTGGTTGCAAATGTGTTGCAGGCTGTTTTAATTTAAGTGCATTGCTATGTTTTGTTTTTTTAATGAAATGTTCTAGTTGTCGGGTTAAAGTTTTTGAAACGGCTAAAAGACCACCACGCTGATTTTGTTTTATGCAATTTCTTTTAGGTTTATGAGAGGTTCTGATAAAGAAGTATCTAGTTCGCTTCGTGATTTTTTATTACAAAGTATAATTGCAGTTTTATGTTGGCTGTACTCAATTAAAGCACTCGGTAAAGTCGTAAACACTTTATTCATTTACATTTTAAGAGAAAATATTTGAGTAAAAAGGGGGTGATTATAAAGTCTGCATTAACAAAATATTAAAAGACAGTCAGGATATCTCTAAGTTTATTTTAGCTAATTATCATTTATTTTAAAGTAAATTATTTAAAAATTACTACGATTATTTTGGCATCATCTATGTAATATTGTGTTATTAAAAGCTATTATTTAGGTCCATTATACCTCATCCCGTGGGATCTCCACCTTGTCGTGGTGGGGGGGCTCAGTAACCGTGGGTTTGAGGTACACCCACGGTGAAGCTAAGCGGGATCCCGGGAGGGAACGCTCCACGTGGGCTTGAGTGAGGCCTGCGTAGGCTGCGTCCCAAGGTGCGGGTGCGGGGGACAGTTCTGTCTGTCCCTCGCAGTCGGGTGCGGTCGCGGGAGGAGAGGCGTGTCGGTGTTGCGTTGCCGCGCGCCCTATCTCCCGCGACCAAATGGGGGCGCACCATCGTTGCGTCGCGGTGAGGCCGCAGTGGAAGAGGAGATGCGGTGTTGCGTTGCTGTCCTCCCTTTCCTCTGAGGCCGCTGGGTGTTTGGCGGTGGAGCTCAACACCTTCATCCGCCGCCAAGGGGGTTTCGTTCGGGGCCCGCCTGACCATCTGGCCGGCCAATACCCGTCGGGGGGTAGCGAGAATTGCTTCGGTGAAACCCTACACTCCGACACATGGGTACATGATGAGCACGGGTTGGTTTTTAGTCAGTAAGAGTCGGACAGTCCTCTTTGTCCTTCCCCCCCCCCAGGAGGGAGGGACTCCATGAGGATTTTCCAACCCGACACCAAAACAAAAAAAAAAGGTCCATTATACCTGATCTAACAAAGCATAAGAGCTTACGATACCCAAAATTGTTTTCTAAAACATAAATGCCACTTAATTTACTCATACCTTCATTAAAAGAGAGACCGATTAAAAAAATAATTATTACGGTTAGCAGTACTTAGTTGCAGCAATTTTTCTTTATTATTTTCTTAGAAAAGAGCAGTTAATTAAGTTGGCGGGTCTTAATCCGGGATTACAATAAACCTGTGCAGTAAAAGTCTTCATAGCTTAGTGAATGAATTTAATGAGAATTTTCTGAATTTATTCACGGCAACGGACTTTGTTCATTTTCATTATTTGTTCATTCAGATAAGGTTATGACTGTTAGAAAACACGCAGTAAACACCATTTCAGCCCTTCTTTATTTTCTTTCACGGTGAAGGAACGCAAATAACGGGAACGTCACGCGTCTTGCAGCAAGCAAAGGTGGTGTTTGTTACTCTCCCCTAAAGGAGTTTGGAGTCTACCCACTAAAACCAGTGCGCTATTCAAGTAGGTAGTAGGCCTCATAGCGGCAAGTTCAGGGTTGGCATATTTAGTCGTTAACTATCCGCGGCAGCGCAAAGCCTGCCTCGCATCACATAATAGAATAATGACAGATGCAAAAATACGGAAAGAGATTATTGCTGTTTCTGTTCTGTACATTTGACAGCAGCTTATCCACAGCGAACAAAATACAGCACTACGACACACCTTAAGTTCCAGACATAAATAACAATTTAAGCCGATTTTCTAGTCAACAACAAATATACCTACTTATTAAATGAAAAGATGAAGCAATTAATTACCCAACATCAAACTAAAAAGTAAAATAACTCACAGCAAATTGGTTTTCGTATTTGTTCGGTCTCGGCAATATTTCAACCGAGTTGCCCCGTATGAGGAAGGGGCAAGTACTGCGGTGGACATTTACGGGTTGGCTTGATTGATCATAAAGACCAAGAACTTAAATAAAAAAGTTGCGTCTGACGTCAGATTATTTTATGGAAAATACTGGCAATGAATTTGTAATATAAGTAGGTAATCTTAATAATGTGCTATAAAACTTATACGTCTCTGAAGGAATAAGATATAGGTTAATTAGGCCTAACACCTTTAACGCAAATTAACATTAAAAAGCAAATTGGTTATCACAGGTTTTTAAATGGTAAAACCATGCTGGTTAAAGTATGTATGGGCTCGGCTCGACCTTGGTAGATAGGGATTAGATTATTATTGTAATACCACATATTATTGTCCTCCACACCAGTCAGATATGGGTTAGCAGACTCATTTGACAGATGGTTTACAAAAATATTTTAAGAACTCTCAGACGTAGAGTCCTCACGATGTTATCCTGCACAGTTTAACTAGTGATAGTTAACAATTGAAGACATTCATATTTAACTTTCAAAAGACGTAGTGTCGGATTTAAACTTAAGATATGACTTGGTAGTCTGTTAGTTTTGCTACAATGCTATCGCTGCTTTTATATTCAACCCAAGGATGCAAGAAGTTAGGGAATTACGTTAAGGTACGAGTTCGTAGCCGACCGCAAATTGCAACTGCAAGTCGCCGCAAGACTACTGGTTTTTCACTACGAAACGTCATCATCATCAATCATATCAGCCACAAGACGTCCACTGCTGGACATAGGCCTCTCCAAAAGCTTGCCACATAGACCGATCCTGAGCCACCCGCATCCATCCGCTGCCCAAGATCCTAACAAGTTCGTCAGGTTATTTACCGTAGCCAGCAACACATCATCTACGGCGCGTCGTAGCAAGGTGTAGCCTGACTGGACATTAGTATTACCCTACCGCACATTTGGAATTAAACTACAGTTTACGGATTTTATCGCATTATATTGGTTTCACTGGTTATTAGTTATTACATTTAAACCGCACATTCATTTTTAACTGATGTTATCGTAGAGCCATGTTTTTTTCTTAGAATGAGACTTACGAGTAAATATAGAGTAAACCCTATTATATGAATTTGCTTGAGTGATTTTTCATCAAGATCATATTTTATCTTTAAACATATAATAAAATAATAATAAAATAATTGGTTGCCTGTAAAGTCGGTATACGGGTGAAAGTTTTACGTGACAACGACTTTGAGTGGTAAAATAATTTTAATGTGAATATTCATTCGTATAGTAGGAAGAAGGATGAAAGACGCGTGCCTTTCACTTTTTATGTCTGTCTCTCTCGCTCTTAGGCGGGACGCGTGCCTCTCACTCGCTCTCATTGTGAGCGCATAACGTGAGCGGAGCGTAACGCAGTTTCTTGAAGTGTCACCCGGCAAACCAATTTATAAGACGTTGTCACGTCAAAAATAATTATTATATCACCACAAATTACATTCTTATAACTAGTATGGATTGGGATTACCTTTACCTGACTGGTATTCTCACTAGAACATCGTTGGTCTCTCAATTGGTTACATAGAATCAACTCAAAGCTAAGGCAATAAAGCAGTGTTACATTTCTGTATCATTCCTTAACACCACTCAGATAAAAATCTACTTTAAAACAAAGCCAACAGAGTAGCAATTTAAAAAACACACGGATAAACTACTTCGTCCAGTGCCAAATCGCTACAGACATTATACAACTTAAAGTCGGCTGTCTTGTCCACAAACACGCGAGGCCCATCAAACTTACCCCACTTGCAGTTAACGGGTTACCACGGATTTTATTCTACTACGAAACAAATTTAGACCTTATTCTCTTCAAATCAAAGTGCAATTTTATTTAGCAGCACGTGACGTATTGAGGCTATACGTCCTGATCAATAATAGATTTTATAATGGATAGACGAGTAGGACGTGTTGGTAGTTGATAGCACGTTTTTCAGAGTAAGAATAAAAGGGATTGAACTAAAAACATACAATTAACGTTAACCGGTAAAAACGTTGTTTTTTATATTAGTGCTGTTAAGGCAGTGTTATTATATTAACATTAATGCCTGCATGATATATTTAAAATGTATTAAATCTAGACTAACTTGAAATTTCATAAACTTTCGCCTTTTATTTCTATTTTAAACTTGCATCAATCTTGACATAGTATGTTTAATAAATAGAAAAATATTTTCTTCTTAACTTAAATTTACGCAGATATAAAGAAAGAAGATCTATTCAAGAATTGTTTAAAATCGTTATATTTGCCACGTATTCACAGAATTTAATTAAACAAAGGTCACGTTTGTCATCTGTCTTAATTGAATGTATCACTGACATATTGCAACTAATATGAATAGCTAAAAAATTTACCGGGTGGTGGTTCAATGTATTGTTTATTTTTTGCGTGAGTGAGTGGCCCACTGGGGAGTATCGGCATTTTCAGACCACCCGAGGACCTCAAATTGGCCTAACGCTTCTTGTCCTGAGATAAGAACCGGGGTCGACATCGTGATCTCCAAAGCACGGCAGCGCTCTGATGTAATTGCCACACGTGGTCACCCATTCAAGTCGCGACCAGCGCAAAGGATGCTTAACATAACCGACCTATTACGAACGGTAAGCTAAATCAGCTTCTTTTCTCAACGTAAGCTTCTATAAATACTATATAGCCGTATAATACTTTTGTATTCAACTACCCTTAATCAAACTCATTTATTCGCAAAACTTCTAACAAATGATTCCGGTACAGTTGCGACGATAATCCTTATATACATTGGAAGTGAGGCCGGGACAAACAGTGCAATCGTTAGTAAAGTCCGGTTGAACTTACGGACAATTTTTTATATACAAATACCATTAATTTATCACAATATTAAAAGGACGATATCATATCAGCCTACATACGTCCACTGCTGGACATAGGCCTCCCCCAAGGTTCTCCACATACACCGATTTTGAGCCGCCTGCAACCAACCACTTCCCGCAATCTTAACCAGATAATCGGTCCACTTTGCGAGAGGCCCACCCCTGCTGCGTCGTCCGACACGTGGTGGCCACTCCAGTACCCGCCTGCCCCAACGGCCATCGGTTCTTCGAGCTATGTGCCCTGCCCATTGCCACTTCAGCCTGGCTATACGAAGAGCTATGTCGGTGACTTTGATTCTCCTGCGGATCTCCTCATTTCTGATTCGATCTCGCAGGGACAAAACGATATAAAAATATCAAATATGATGTTTGTACAATAATTTTTCTTTCAATGAAACTAAATGTGTGTCAGCCAAAAGTGAAAACGAAAGCCAAAACAAAACTACACGTGGACTTAAACGTTGCCAACGTTATATAACAGTGTTTCATTCTATTGATTTTGATAGCAATAAGATTTCTATATGTTAGTAAAGCTTCATATCGAGGTATCATGTATATTATTTTAAGCACAGTTTGATGGTACAAATTCAAAAATGAAAATCCACGAAAGTAGGTACAGAGAAGTTACAAGATTTCATATTATTTCTATCGTATTTTGCTACTTGCATACATTCTAGCACGCCACTGCAAGCTATATCATCAGATCAATAATTCATAAAGAAGTATATTATGAACGCACAAATTATGACACGTCAAATTAGGACAGACACATGGTTGTTCGTTCTTTCAGTCAGTGTATCTCAGTCATAGAACGCTACAGTCGAACATTCTATAGACGGCTGAACTGACCGGTGCGGAAAAATACTTCCTAGATATAATTTACTCGCTAAATGTATGAGAATCTTGCAGCGATAGCCTAGTGGAGAGACCGACAGACTCGGGTTTGAATCCACCGCGTGCACCAATGACCAACCACCATTTTCGAAGTTATGTGCGTATTAAATTGTTAAATATCGCTTGCTAAACGGTGAAGGCAAATGATGATGAAAAATCATATAATTACAAGACTTAAACTGGTTTTCGAAGCTTCTCGTCCACCAGTAATGACATAGGTATGGTGCCGCAAAGTGGACACTCACAATCGGACTAGTCCACAAATTTAAAGTCAACAAACCAACAAATAATTTATGCTCGAAGTTTCTCTAAAGAACCGTAATGAAGTCATCCGAAAGAGAAGTCGATCCAGTAGTGGACTGCAAAAGGCTGATTGATTTTATAATTTTATTGAAGACCTTATGATTTTATTTTGTAACTAAATCAAACAGTCTATAATGTAATCTAGTAAAGAATCTGTATATTTTTTTTCTCGTAACTTTGTGTCATTATCTAACGTGTTTGCTAAACAGTCACCTAAATCAATTTTCAGTCAGACACTAGAACTCTGCCATGCCTATAATCTGAGAACGAACACAGCGAACTGTGAGTGTGGTTTATCTCTGTCAAAGCAATCGAAAGTGCAAAATACCGACGTTAGACAAAGTCGAACATAGAAAAGACATGAGTCTGTGTGGATATATAAATAAGAAATAATCTCTGAATCATCTCATTTCAGATTAATTCTACATTTGTTGGTCTCGTTGAAGCCATTTCAGTTTTAGGTAAAATATTAAAACATTGTCTGGAACTGGAGATAGAACTTTAATATTATTAAGTAGCTACATAAATTTACTTAGGTAATTACTAAATACGTATCCTAATGGCCAATAATTGCGTCATTCATGATCAAAGCACAAACAAAACACAATATATTACAACACATAATTAACATCGTACAGTACACAAGTTTCTCATATAAACTTTAATTATTCATTTCGAAATAATTGCCGTCTAATGTGTGGTATGCGCAACTTGCCGCAAAACTTCCCACGTAGTTTTCCGCATAAAGCCCTGTCTGCCGCCAAGCTTTGTAAGTCCAAACTAACGCCTTTCTGTGAACAGATCGTCCAACAGAGCTCTCATACAAGTAATTAATAAATACTTCAAACAGCCGCACTCCAACTTGCCGAAGCAAGTGTAAGATCGTCTAAAGTTTGAGAAACTCTAGCAAGTCCAATATAAAGTTTGTCAATATTTCCGTTGTACGGGCCGATGCCCGACACTCATTGATTAGGCCAGTCGAGGCGAAAAATAAAGTTGTGCTACAATCTAAACTCTCGAGGGACGCCGGTGTTATTACCGTGACTTACCTATACGGAGTTTCACTTTAGCAGTTTACCTGCTTTATCTACCTACGTCGATCGATTTGAATGGCGCCGCGTTGAATAAAACTTGTATTGGACAAATTGAGACTTAATAGAGTTTTATTAAAAGGCTGCTTGCTTTTGGAAACTATATAAAATGAGGAGCAGGATAGGATGGGACAATTTTAGTCATATTTACCTTTTCTTATTTTTGTCAGCTCCGCAGTAACCATATAAATCTACTTTGCGAGGGCAAGCGCGTTTGTCCGCGTCGCATTCCTAGATAGATGACAAGCCACAAAATATTCAATCTTGCTGTAGGTCGAAGAGCACGACAGCAAACAGTCAGATTATTTATATTAGATATTGAGAAAATCTTGTCTCATCGAGAGTCATTAGTATAAGTTAAGAACCTCAAATATACATTGAACTAAATAATATGGTTCACACGCCTTAAAAAAATTCACGCCGAGTTCAAATAAATCATCGTTTTTATCAAATTAACGGATTAAAATAACCCACGACCTCCAATATCAGTAGTCAGTCTTACGGCCACTATACCAACAGACCGAACTTTCCCAAAAGAATATCCCTCATATTTCGAACTCATTGGTTAGGCTGGATTATGCATGCCACCACGTGGCATGCATTGCGGGCACATGGCGAAAATAGGCGATACCCATAACATTTGTATTATTTACACGTTAAGGGCCTTAAGGGTAGGTCGCAGTGAATTACGGGGATATTTATATTAGTTTTGTTGCTTTTGTGGTAACATTCTTTTGTTATGGTGAAAAAATATGAGATTCGACTACGAATAAGACTTTAAGGGGTTGCTTGGTAGGCAAAGAATTTTATATATAATTGCGTCATGGATATTCAGCCAGAGCCGGAGCTGATTAGCTGTTTAGACGCTAGGAAAAAATTGCTGAAATTGTTTTTAATCCTACTTATATCCAATCATCATTACCGATGCATGAGTGATTAACACTACAATCAGGTCATTGGTGTCACATTGCTGCTTGCAGTAATCAATCATGCCATTCGTAAGTCTATGTCTACGACAATTTTGCCTAACGGTTAACTTCATTACTCACAATCTATAACTACCAAGTCTATATCCAACTCGAAGCCTCCACAACAGTTCCTCCATAATAAATTCAGTACAATATTAATATTCTCGATAAAACACGCCATAAATAAACATCAGATACCGATATAATATAGTATCTCGTAAAGCTTATCTTACCACGGCAACCACGATGTGAACATTATACGCAGCTGTTGAAAACAATATTTACAATACGTTCGTGGCCTTTCGAGCAGGAAATTAAAAGGCTTATATGTACGGTGATATTGCTTCGGAGATAAGCAGAGATTTGTAGAGATTTTCGCTTAGAGGTTTGAGCGATCGTATCCTTGTCTAAAATTGCGTACTGGTTTAGATTCGATCTCAGTTTGAGACAAAGCTATGCGAAAAGAAAAGGTGCACTAATATTTGTTTTGTGTATTGTGTTATCTGATTGAATGTAAGTGATAAAGGAATAATGCCTAGTGCAGGAAAAGTGTTTAAAAAAGAAATTATATTGGAATGTACTGTACTAATTAAGAACATAATTAGTTGAATTGATATAGTTGTGTGGTTTGAGTAATCACTTGAAAATCCACACGCAAACATTTGTACAGTCCATAGAGACCAATTTGAACGTGAAATTTATGAGCATATTTAATTGGGTACGGCACGTACGTAGTGCAGAAGTATAATAAGGTATTTTTTGTTTCCCCGTTACGACGTCTCAAGTCACAGAAAATGTCAGAGTGTAGATTAAAACGATGCTTAGTATGAATTGAAATATTGAGAAAACGTGTATATTCAGAAAAATATTACCTATCAAATATGTAGATTTAAGTATTTTTGTTCAGAGGATTTCTTTATATAAAAGTAAAGTAGGTATAATTTTTTTAACTATTCAACCATCAATGATAATCGTCGCATTCGCGTCAAAATAACTAGATTTTCACTACATATTAAAGAATGTGTAAATATGTAAGTATTTACTTACCACATAACCAAATACACATCGTATCTCAATCAAACACAAAATAAATTAAATCCACCAGATTGGTTATTTGAAATATTTGTTTTGATGCAAATCTCGCATGAAAATAGCAACGTCAAGTAGTTATAGGGCGACCCATCGAGAGCCGATATAAGGCCAATCTCAATGTCTACAACATATAGCAGAGTGGAAAGACTCCAGCGAAAAACTTTGGCAAATGGCCAGAAAAAGTAGGGAAAACAAAAATTATACAGATAAATAGTTTTGTGTGATAAAATCTACATATTCTTTGCGTAAATCATTAGTATTTGTATTATAATATTAGTTGTAGTGTTCTATAAAGCTAATGGATTAATGGAATAAACGTAGATTCTGGTACAAATACTACATAGAAACAAACACTCAAGAAGGGTGTACGTACTACAATCGTTTGGCATGTTTTAGAAAAGCAAGCTCTCTTTTGTCAAGAGAAGCATGAAGTTTTTGGCAAGTCACAGTTAGAGCACTTTCTCACAGAATATTCTGAATATCTCAAATATAGTACTCAGATATCTACGTACAAGTAGAAGGACATTTTTATACTTATCTCCCCTGTACAGTCGCGGTCTGAAAGTGTTTACCACCTTTTGCATGAACACATCAATGACACAAGGACGACGATATTGTACTAGGCAACCAATCTATAACATGCGTTGCGTAGCAACTAGTGTCAATAACGATTTATTATTCCACATTTATAATATACGTTCATTTAATTACAAGCGTGATATTTACACTAAAACTAAAATATTTGTAGTCTTCAAATAATGTTATTTTAAACTTGCTATTTACGATTTAGGTATTTGTAATTAATAAGTTTATCAAATGACTTTTACATTGACAGATTATAATGAAAGCGATGGCGAAAATACGACATCCTGAATATAAAACCTTTTTGAAAAAAAATAGAATATATAACATCGTCTAGCGTAAGACTGCCTCGTTGCTCTAGCGGTCTAATATTCATACTCTTTTTGTTTGAATCGATGCCTTACCAATGATTGAAAAGTAATAAGTACTCAGATATAGCATTTTAGACTTAGCTGAACCCAGCGTGACAAAGAATGTAATTTGAAAAGTGGTAAACATTTTTAGACCGCGACCGTACATCTGCTGCTGTACCACGTAGCCAGGTTCAGCAGCAGTGATTATTGAAGACAACGAATACGAGACGATTTCAGTCGTGAATATAGGAGGCCATTATTTACTACGAACTTTAAACATTGACAAACTTTTCAACTGTACTACTTAATCTGACCCCAATATTATCTTTAAAGAGGGTTTGCTGGACAACATAAATTCCATAATTATTTACACAAACTTCGTGTAAAGCTCGGTACCCTTAATCTATTAGGTATTTATGGTGTAATTTTAATCACAGCCCATGTCGGCCATGAGAATCTAAATATAGAGAGCGCTTGTAAAATTATGTATGCAGGCTAAGGACACTGTAACATACTATAAAATAAATTACATTGTACGTAGGGAAAGCTAAGGGAAATGTAGGATACTTTTCCCAAATTGAAGAGAAAACGTACTATGGAAACGAGAAGTCCAAATCACGTTATTATAATTGCTCAAATGTAGTTTCGATCCAATCCCACTGTCAAAAACGTCAAATAAGATGTCCTCATAAAATAATTCAGCACTACCTACCCAATTGAAATTCGAACAGAGTAAAAAGCTATTCAGCCGTCCTTAAAACTGACAGTGACAGATAATTAATTCACATTTAAAACGCCGATCTAGAGATCCAACTGATACTGTTAATATTGAATAGAATATTAGCAAAACCAAATATTATTTAATGCGAGCAGAATTATCGGCGTTTTGGTAAAACAATAATTGATTCCATAGTACTGACATAATCAAAAGGCATTATTCAGGCCCTATTTCCCTTATACCACAGAAAAACAACATCATTAAATGTAATAACAATCAAACAATAATTCACTTCGTTGCAAACTTTTTTCCATTAACCTGAGATTATGCAAACGCACACTGACCTCTATAACTCAAACGCAACAATACAGCCAGACTATTACATCTTCGTTACAAGGCCACGAAAATAACATGACACTGACATGCCAGCATGACGTATACTGATAACAATATACATCAACAATGTATGTTCCACAGCGTGAGGAAGTTAATATGCCTTAACTTCAAACCCGTAAGTAGTAAGGGTTGTAACGTGCTGGTTTCGGAAAGGATTATTTCACGGGTAGCGTAAGGTATTTGGCAGCTATATTGCTGTTAACTAACTAATAATATAAATTGTATCGTCGGCATTTAAAAATTTCTTTATTTGGTTTTGATTCTCTGACCCTTAAAATTATTTGGACGTTACTTTTCAGCAATGTCAGAGACCAGTGGATATAATCAAAAACCATCTCAAAACCTCTACATTGTGTGATTATAAATAAATGACATTGGATAACTAACCTTTCACCAGAATCAACAGTGATTGGCAATGGGCGCCAGCTGATAGAGCCAACAATCAGTGTAGGTAATTAAAAATTAGGTGCATCTAATGATATGAATATAATCCATGTGCCATTTTGACCGCTTATCATATATGTTTTTCTCGAAAACTGAAATCAGATATATAGTATTCATTCTCGTCAAAATAAAAGCCATTTGTTTCTTCATCTATATATATATAACATTCTTGCGTTACTGACTGACTGACTGACAGACAAGCTACAGCCAAATCTGTTAGGCGCGAAAAGCTGAAATTTCGCATGTATGTTCCTTGGAGACCGTAGGGGTGCACCACAGAAATAATTACTATTTATTTCTGTGGGGTGCACTTTGAAGGGATTTCCCGAAATGCCCAAGGGATCGGGCAGTAAAGGTTAAATTTTAAAAAATCTGCGGTCGTAGCTACGGGCATTCTCTAATCTTCTTTAAAAAGGCTTAGCCATTGTAAAATAAAACAAATTTTATTTAATAAGCAGTCCTAAATTGGAAAAGGCCGCAATGTCACATGTCAATGTGAGCAAGTCAATAAGTAAAAGGCAATCCCACACGTACACCTAGGCTTGTGGTATTCAGCTTAGGTGCGTCTGTGATCCGATTGAGACCGCATGTGTCCGCTTTTAGCAGACACGTGTATCGGTTGAGGTCACTGGTTTTGTTCAAAAATAAGTATTCTTGTAAAAAACTTTCATAAAGTAATTCGGTTCAGTCTTTTATATGTATAGATCAGTGCATAAATTGTTAAAGACATAAAGAAAGAAATAAGTAAAAGGTAATTTTATTTACAAGAATGTTGTTCACATCTTGAGTTATATATTACTATCAAGTCAGTATGACGACCGGTTGGCGCAGCAGGAGCGTAAGCGACTGCTACGCCGAAGGTCGCGGGTTCGATTCCCGCTCAAGTCAAACATTTGTGTGCATGAACATGGATGTATGTCTTGGTCTGGGTGTGTCTATGTATAATATGTAAGTATTTATAAAAAAAAGTGTATATGTATGTTTATCCATTAAGTACCTATAAGACAAGCTCTGCTTAGCTTGGGACTAAATGGTGATGTGTGTATGTGGTAGAATATTATTTATATTTTTACTAGAGGACGCCAGCAGCTACGCCTGCATTTTGTTTTTTAATTTACCCGTTTTGGCCGATCCCGTGGGAATTTCGGGAAATCCCTTCTTAGTGCACCCCTACGGTCCCCAAGAAACATACATGCCAAATTTCAGCTTCCTGTGCCCAATAGTTTCGGCTGTAGCGTGTCTGTCAGTCAGTCAGTAACGCAAGGATTTTATATATTAAGATTAGTATAAACGAGTCCAGTAAGAGTTTCAATCGATCACACGGCTAGCAGGGGGCCAATTCTCCTATTTTATATGACATTGAAATTATATTTTGAACGGAATGAGATTATATTTTGAATTGACTCAAAATCGGTATTCTGCTAACCAAATGTCATTATCGTATAATTAGAAATAAACAGTTCGTCGTTGACACATATTTGACACTTTTTTTAATTTACGATCTCATTACAATTTCATTCAAATATCTGTTAATTTAGGAGAATACCATTTGTGACACTGACATTATATCGAAACTGTATTTTGAACAAATTTATTTATGAGAATCGGGCCCCAGATAGCAGACGTTTTTGACTTCGCCTCATGTAATATTACTTACAATCATTATATTGCATTTCCGTTTGCTCTGTTGCTACATATCTACTTAACCAAGCGTATACAAAGATCTCACACACATTACACCATAAAAATCCCGTCTTCCCACCAAAGCACATCAACTCCACGACGCGTAAACTTCTCATCCTCAAAGGTGGCACCCCTACCTTTGCTAATGCTGAAAGGATGACACACATTAAATTAAAATAAAGTTCCAAGTTACTTACAGCCTGTATAATTTCATTCTGCGGTTATGGTAATTCTACGGTGTGTTATTTTAAACTTAGCGCTAATATGTGAGGTGGCTTTATGACAATGAATTCTTGAAGAGCTCATGTTAAAGTCGACTGAGGCAAATGGGTTCTTACAATGCTCGTTTCTCTTTACTATGTGAACAATACTTGGAGCGTCGGGAATTTCAAATTGTCGGTTCAAGACGAAACGGTCCGTAAAATGCAAGGATATCGAGTTTAAGATCATTTTACACGTTACACGGTTAAGCCAGTGATTTCCAGAGATTTTTGAAATCGCGCACTGCCTTAAATTGAAGGGCTTATTTGAAATGAAGTGTTTCAATTCATTCAATGCTTACAATTGTAGACTGATATGATCATTGAAAATATACAAGCTTTGTAACTATCCTACCAATATTAACTTAAAGTATACACTTTCTGCACAAACGAAATGCTAAGCCTAACTTGGGATATCTTGTGACATAACTCTATTTCAAAGCATCTTGGAGACTCAAATCTAAAGGATTCAATTAATTATTAATAATCAATCAATGAGCTCTTGAAAAGATCAACGAACCTTCTTAAAAATTTTAACAAAAAGCCACGCTGTACTGCAATAACTTTAATCTTCAAGGGTAAGCCTCAAAAAAGAATTTGTGATCACAAAGAACGACTCCAATCCAAATTCGGGTACAAACTATTCTTTGGAAGAATTTCTTTTTAATTTTTCTAACAAGGAAAAGCAACGGTGAGGGATATAATGCCTTCAGGATAATAGATACGTATTATTTTTTAGAATGATGGCTCCCAAAGTTCATAACATTGGACCCCTGGGGGCATTAATTACAATGAATAAACTATGCAACGGCTCTCCGTTGCCTGATGTTTACTTAGACGGATGAGATTGAGAATCTTTGACCTTAGCTTATCAGGTATTATGTTTTTTTAACATCTATAGTAATATAATAAAGCTGAAGAGTTTGTTTGTTTGGTTGAACGCGCTAAACTCAGGAACTATCAGTTCAATTTGATTGATTCTGATACTATTGCATAGCTCATATTATATCGAAGAAGGATATAAAATATCACGCTATACGGTGCGAAGCATTAACACTAAATGTATTATTATATGTATTAAACGCGGGTTTAATACATATAATAACAAAACTTGGGTTCAGTATTAATAAAACTGATACATTGATTGTTAATAATGTGAGTACATTCAAACAACTTTAGATAACAGAATATTACATACAAATAAATATTTAAACATTATTTACTCTATTTCATCACGCTTTAAATACTTGCACGCAGCACAAAATTGTAAACGCATCATCGTCCTTGCACTAGCCTTGTTATGTTCAAGACTTTCTCCTCGAAGCGCCAGACCTGCTTACTAGTCTAACAATGTGTCAGAATTTTCCATGGAGCGACAGTCGTCTGAACTTCGCAAGCCACGGGGTAGCGATATTCCATGACTACTGACCGAGTATATTTAACCCTAGAAAGATAATCTACGTCCTCGAGACGTATCATGAAATTAAATTTCGTTGTAGTTTTTTTATTATTAATCGGAGCGCGCTAGCTGCGCGAGTCAACTCAGTCGGCGGCCGGAGCTCGCGCTAAGCAGCAGTGGCGCCACGGTAAGTACGTTCAAATAAAAGATATACCTATGTCGTACGTCCGCGAGACGTATGATTATCTTTAATGCAACTTTTGCAATCATTTGAACTGATTGTTTATTGTTATTTACACTTATTTATTATTATTTTTAGGTATTAATTATTATAATATTATAGTGGCAAACCGAATGGTGTTGGATAGTTCTCAAATTGAGAACTTTTATATCAAAATGCCGTAAAAACTTTATAAAGAAACTTAGTACAGGTCTTACTTTGCCTTGGATGGAAAAAAGGTTACAGATGCCAACTCTGAAAAGAACTGTGCGGCAAAATATAGAGGAATTTTTGCCTAATCCTAATGCAAACAGTAGCCAGCCTCAGCGAGAAGGGCCGCCTGTAAAACAAAAGAGATATTGTTCGTACTGTCCTTCTAAACTCCGTAGGATGTCTAAATTATCATGCGTGAAGTGCAAAAATCCCGTGTGTGGAGAACACAACAGACTTGTGTGCCATAAGTGCCATTTATAACCGAAAGTAAAAGACTTATTATTGTAGTAGGTATTGTTTACGTTAATTTAAGTGTAAAAGTACAAAATATGAAAATATAAAGACTGAAAATGGATTTAAATGTTCCTATAGAAGACAAGTTAAGTTTTTGTTAATTTGTAAAGAAGTATACGATTTTTGTTTTTAATTTGCCAATTAAACTTTATTATTGCTACTTTATCGTTTTATTTCCTTAAATATAATGCAAACAATTATTTCAACCTTTAAGGCATGATAATACATCCATGGGCTTACTAAAAAATCTTAATTAACTAAGGTACGTCTGACAGACGTATGATTATCTTTACGCTAGTTGCTATATGATTATCTTTCTAGGGTTAAAGGTTCTTCCCATATCACCAGCGTGCTCCTTGAGAAACGGCACTTTAAACAGCAATTTAATAGTGTACATCATAGTTACCCATAGCCATAGTACAAGTACTGCTTAGTTTTCTTGTTTTATAGAAATAGTAATACGCAGCACTTCGCTTCTATTTGTCAGAATGGCTTTTAAAGCGAGCTAAACTAAACCCTGTATTATAACAAATAGTAAAAAGTGTATCTAGAAAAACATATCGATCATACTTTCAAGGATATTCTACCTCGATATCATAAAAATCTAATTTTATACTAAAAGCCTCACTTTCCATTATATGGCTGAATTTGCTTTTATCTTCATATCAGTAAAGTTTTAATAAGAAGGTGCCAAGGAGACATGGAAAGTATAAGGAGGGGGCGATAGGATCACAAACTTTGAGATCAACTGTTGGGAAATAATTGAATTTTTGTTAAAAGTCAATTGTGTTAAATTAATCACTTTTCCTTTGGCGTCGTTCAGGTTGTTTTATCTTTGGCGTTTATTATTTTAGTTGCCTATTCTGTATTAAAAATATACTTTATTATACTTTTTTTTTTTTGACTCATGGTGGAAACCAAACAATTTACGGGCTAACCCCCCCCAGGCTGGGCCCCTAAAGGGACTCAGTCTAGGGAGAGTGTGGAGACTCCCCGACGAGAAGCGCCGGGACCAATTTTGTCCTTCTACTATCATTTCTTCCTTCAACATATCTCATTTGGTATGGTGTGGGTTATCGGGCTAGGAGATGTAAGTAAAATAACCGTTGTGTATAGATCACATTATAATATTACTCACAATACCATCAACAATTATTAAAATTTCTATAAAAAATTAGCGTCCACCGTTCACGTGGCTGCGAGCGCCTGTTCAGTTGTTTCCTCGTTGACACCGATTCAAACAATGCTCACCTCGCCAGAGCCTGGTGTTCGCTATTGGAATGTCGCTCTTCTTGGCGGCCTGTAACATTGTAGCAAACCTCATTGGTAACCACCAATGAGGTTAGCCTATACGGCCATTCTGACGAATCGCACGACCTCGTGCGCATGGTGTCCAGCATCTACAGGATGCAGCATTATTCCTCCAGACCTGTTCAATGAGTAAAGATGCACATTAACAGTCGCTCGGCCTTTTCTGACCAGAATGAAATACATCGCTACTGCGTAGTATACCAACCATTACCAGAATGAAATACATCGCTACTGCTTAGTATACCAACCATGGTACAGGCATAGTATAGACCATGGACCCTCTTGGGGCACCAGGTCCTACTGACCGAATACCAAAATGCTAATGCTTTCAACTAAATTACCCGAGTGCGGACCGGGCGTACTAGGTCCTTTCGACCGACTTAAATCATGGACAGGGCATACTGGACCCTTCCGATCGACTTTCAAAGCGTGATCCAGGCGTACGAGGCCCCTCTGACCAGCTTTACTACTGCTACAACAATACAACACACGTAGTTACACACATACCTTTACTCAAGTCACAATTACTTAGCGAGTTATCCTACGGTGCGGAGACTATCGACGCTGGCAGCAGTCATGACTTCTCATCAGGAATGGACGCTGCCTCACCGTTGGTTTCTTAGGACTCTGTTTAATTTCGTTACCATTAATCGCAGGCACTTCATCTTCATCGAAGATCTTGGTTAGAGTAGTAAATATTTCTACCAGGTCTTCAAAATCCTGAAGCATACAAGTTTTAATGAGCCTACTTGTGAACAAGGTTAAAGCGATTGACGCTTTACTTTTATTCATCATCATCATCTTAGCGCTGTCACGGTTGCGCTCCAAAACCCACGCTTTGGAGCCCGGGGTCCGGTTTCCGGCTATGTCTCCTCCACTTCGCACGGTCTTCAGCATCCTTGGTGGTTAGTTGGTTGGCGCGCATATCATCCCTTACGACGTCAAGCCAGCATTCCTTTGGCCTTCCCCGTTTACCGGGACCCGGCGGAGGTAGCATGGCAAGACATTTGTTACCCACGTAAGATGCCGGTTGACATAAGACGTGGCCATACCAGTGTAGACGACACTCTTGCAGTTTGTCAGCAATGTCACGGACATGAAGGCTACCCCGGATGCGGGAGTTCCTAATGCGGTCTTTCCGCGTGACACCACTTATCTAGTGCAGCATGTTCATCTCCTTTACTTTTATTCATAGAGACTTATCCAAAACTAGTTATGACGAATTGTTACTGTACAATTTCGAATTGTTACACTAGCTATAAATAATGTGTCACGGGGGACTTTACAAACATACAACCAACAGACATTCAAGTACATCTAAACCACCGTTTGTGGGTTACACACAGTGTTTCCTATGGGGACTGAACCCATAACACACAGCTCAGTGTGAAGCGGTATTTGAGGACCACACAAAGTGTTGTCTCGTGTAGGAATGAACCTACAACACTCGGCACAGTGTGAAGTGGTGAGATGGTCGCTTTAACCACTACGCCAATCGTGCACTATTTGTGTAACGGACGAAGATGATACATAGGTAGTAGGTACGATGACATATAGCGGATTGTTTTAAGCTACGCATGTGCCCACTTCACCTGACCGTTGAATCCAACATAGCCTTATTCGTGCTAGGTTCTGAATATCGGGAGCCTGTTTCCGCTTTACCTGTAACCAATTAATCAGCCTACCGCATGAAGTCTAACCCAGCTAACTTTTTCAGGTCGTCGGCCCACCTAGCAGGGGGGCCGGCCGTCCTTACGTTTAGTGAGTCGCATTCTTCACTCTAAGACACGCTTGCTCCATCGCGCATCAGTCCTTGTAATGTGCAGATTTGACTAGCTCACTGACACTTAAGGTTCCCTGAAATCAACTATTGTTTAATTTGACATAATTCACCACCTTATCAAAAGTCTAGTGTTCAAAACTAAAGGAGTTTAAGGTGAACTAACTCGCAATTAAAGTTTTTAGCTCTATAAGACAAGGGAGCTAAAGAGATTCTAGACAAAAGCTCGGCATATGGCATTTGACGTCTCACTATAGACTCACGCCTGTATCCCCGAAGGAGTAGGCAGAGCTATAATATTACACCCACATTTCGGCATGAATTATTAAGTCCCACGTAATAGCGGACGAGCCTATTGCCGTTACCCGGCATATCATACTGAGAATTCGGAAAAACCTAATTACACTTTTGCCCGACCCGGGAATCGAACCCGTGACCTCCGATCAGCAGTCGTAAACGCACGCTAGCCACTGGACCACGGAGGCAGTCACGTCTCACTACATGACAGCAACATCATACTACATGACAGCAACATCATATTATGCTAAGAGAAACGGATGCAATCTATGAACATGTGACAAATTGTCTTAGCTTTAGACGCTTTCAAGGAATAGCAGTGAAATTCTGTTAGTCTCAATAGTAAGATGTTGACCATCAAGATACTGACGAAAACTGACTAGTTGTGTCACTGATAGGATTTTCAAAGCTCACAAGTGGTATTCAGACTCAATCTCAGTCGTGAGACACCACTAAATGTTCAGTTGTCCCAAAATTAATACTGTAGGTACCATATCTTTCAAGCAGTAACTATACCATGCTATTATAACCATAAGTGTAGAACACAACTCACCCTTCGCGGCTGTGCTTACGGATGCCCAATGTAGACCAAACCTAGGAATTGTCTTACTTGTCTCGCTTTAAAATGATATCTCCTGAAGAACTGACTTACCAGTCGATGTGGATACCCTACCATTTACTAGTTTCTGTTCACAAACGTTAACAATTTTTTTTTCTACCAGTATTTTCGGATATCTTTTGAAACCTGAAAATAAGTGGCGATCTTCTCTCCAGCATTTTTATAACAGCGACAACATCTTTAACTTTGCTTTACTGCCATCTTGTGCCTATGATGATCACGGTGCTGGCAGGATCCGTAAAATTATAAATCCGCAACTTAACACGTTCCCTTCATCATCATAGCGCACAGCGCGATATTTTAGCTTTCCATTTTTTCTTCAGCGATATTTTACTAGGTGCATGACAATTGTATTGAGCTGTCAGTGTTCTCAAATTCGTATTTGCGGCCAGTCGCATAACAAAGTAGGTCGGTTATCCCGTTGAGGTTGGTAAAGAGATACCTCCTTGCTTACATGATGGTGTATGTATTGGGTTCACAATCAATCCAGTAATGATCTCTTCAATTTGCCGAACCTTGTGAGTAGCAATTCCTTAAAATGCGGCCATCACATTTCATATTAACGCAGCGCGCCTCTTCAATGCGTCGCTTAAGGCGATTCTAATAATGCAATATGATGTTGGTGTTTCTCCACCATCTTTCAATATCAGCTTCAACATCGTCAGGAATGTAATTTCACGAGCAGAATCGGGTTACGTTGCTAGTAACGGCTTTGTCACAATCGCCTCGTTATCGATAAGAAAATCATGGGTACTCACACGGGATCTGTCTTTCCATGATCGAATGCCATCTCTTGTTCATCTGCCCTTCGTAACCACTTCTGATAAAGTCTTTCGACTGTGGGTTAAGGGATTTCTACTGCAATTCTTCCATTTTGTCCTTCAACTATCATTTGTTCCTTCAACATATCTCATTTGGTATGGGCGTGTGGGTTGTCGGGCTAGGCAATGTTAGTAAAATAACCGTTGTGCATAGATCACATTATAATATTACTCACAATACAATCAACAATTATTACAATTTCTATCAAAAATTAGCGTCCACCGTTCACGTGGCTGCGAGCGCCTGTTCAGTTGTTGCCTCGTTGACTCCGATTCAAACAATGCTCACCTCGCCAGAGCCTGGTGTTCGCTATTGGAATGTCGTTCTTCTTGGCGGCCTGTAACATTGTAGCAAACCTCATTGGTAACCACCAATGAGGTTAGCCTATATATATTTAAATGATTTTCGCATTATCTGATTCAAATAAAATTGGGCAGGCATGGTATCCTACTCAGATCTCCAAAACTATGGATATAAATGATGAACATACACTAATGGATTAAATGCTACAACTATTTATAATAATTCTCATTTAATTTAATAGTATTATTTAATTGCATTGAATTACTCGCAAGCTGTTTTCATAAAGTATACCTTAATTAAGTATTATACTGTAATATTATGTTTTAATTAAAATAAATAGTTTATCCTTGTTATGCCTAGGCGCAAAATTAGATGTAGGCGAGATAGAAACCTAATTAATAAAATTAGGTATAGAGTGTACTTAAATATTGTTTTAATTTATAATTAATTGTTCAGTTCAAACTTAAACACGTACTGCTTTGTAATTGTCTTCAACCGATTGTATTCAAACTTAAATACCTATAAATAGTCGTTTATTATATTTATTTATTTTGCCTAGTCGATTGTGTATACTAATCAGGTAATCACCAAATGAACACTGTGGTGTTCGTGGTATGGTTCTTAGAAATATCCACTTTACAGGTCCTATAATTATATAGACTAGCGCCGTGGTTCAGTAGATAGCGTATGCGTCTGCTGACCGGGAGGTCCCAGGTTCGATTCCCGGGTAAGGAAAAGGTGTTAATGAGTTTTCCGAATTCTTAGAACCGGCAATACATCTCTGCCTAATCCTTCAGGGATATAGGCGTGAGTGTACAAAAAATATATAGTTATATTTATTAAGGTGTGTGTGGTGGTGATATGTCTGGGGTTTTCTGTGGCTTTCTTTAACTTCATTTTGGAGTTGGACCCTTCGCAAATTATAAAGATATTAATTGACAACAGTTACCGCCACAGAGCAGAACTTGAACCGATGTACTGAATAAACCGAGTCGAGTGCTTTACCTATAAAGTTATCTAAAAATCTTAGTATAATGAATACTTAAAATATACTTATTAAATAACATCCTCTGTCTTTTCAAGATCATTTTAAGAAAGAAACTTTACTTTTAGTTCGAAAGCCTAAATACTTAATTTTAATTAACATCAAATAGAAAAATAACATTTAAACTATAACCTAGTGCAATCACTTGGTCACGGTTTAAAAGTTATTTTTCTGAATTACAACGTTGACCTTGTAATATTTTTGGCATAAAACGTAATATATTGTATAAAAATAGTTTTACTTGCAGCCTTATGTTGTGGTTACAAAAGCCATTGAAAAAGGCTATAGTCAGGCACTTAGCTGGTAGATAATAAGAGCATACCGATTATCTTTAGGGACATACGGTGTCATAGCATGTTGTAAATATTCCAGTATTTTTAAGTATATTTCGACTTAGGGTCATACATTTCAGAGTGTAAAGCAAAATAATCCACATTTGCTAGATTGTTTTATGGCATATAATTGCGGTTAGGTAGTTAAGCCTAATACATTTCTAATCTTTAGAAGTCATAAATATTTTGAATGATGATTTTCTTGTAAGCATATCTTGATACAAGAAGGGTGGTTTAATCATTAGTCCAAATATCTGCACTTTAGCCGATTCTACACTGATGATATAATATAATTTTACTCATAAAGGAGTTAGTCACAGACAAACAGCCGCGGTAACGAGTCATTAAACTGAACTTAATTCCTCTCCTTGATGACATCAAGCTCAATACTCATTACGTCGTATCGGCGAATTTGACGGACCGGTGAAAGCTGTAATGGTCTATTTCCAGTACATTTTTAGTCAATAATAATAAATCATTGATTTCTTAGTATATGGTACATTATGGTCTTACATAATTATATTCTGAGAATCACATACAATACCATTACTGGTGTAGAAATATTTAAATGACGCATGCAAACTTTATTAAACAAATATACAATTCATGTCGTCATATTAAAATCGCATAATTATATTTATTAGGGACTAATACAATAAAAAACAATTAAAATTGAAGTGAAATTAAATAACAATTGCAACGAATATAATTATCTAATATATAAAATTCTCGTGTCACAGTTTTCGTTCCCATACTCCTCCGAAACGGCTTGACCGATTTTGATGAAATTTTTTGTGCTTATCCGGTATCTATGAGAATCGGCCAACATCTATGTTTCAAAAAAAAATAATAATTGCAAAACAACGTTTGCCGGGTCAGCTAGTGTCAATATAATAATTAACAATGTCAAAATTTACTCCGAAATGTCAATATACTAACTCTCTAATAATGTCAAATTTTATAGCTTATGAATTTATTTACAGAATAGAAGCATTTGTCTAGGACCCTAGAAAACATTATTGTTTTAAACTTACTAATTGAAAGCAGTCTTAGATCAGGTGGTAATTTATTATAGATTTTTATTGCCATACAATATGCATTTCTACTATGAAAACGTAGTCTTTGTGATGGCACAAGGAGTTTGCCAGGGTTTTTTTTTATTAAGCCTGTCAGAGACTTCTTCATTTAGAGGGACCAAGTAAGGGTGCTTCTTCACAAATAAACTTATCTCTAAGATATATAAGCATGCAAGTGGAAGAATTTGCAATTGCTTAAACAATGGCCTGCAATGATCAAGGTGTTCTGCACCACTTAAAGCTCTAATACACATTTTATGCACAAGAAAAGCTCTATCCACATCCACTGAATTACCCCATATCACTAACCCGTAACGTGATACCGATGAAACATACCCATGATAAGGCTGTTTGCGTACCAGATATTAGTCTAAGCTTACGGAGAGCGAATACAAATTTATCAAGCTTAGTGCATACTAAGCTATTTTTACGTGTTCCTTCCAGTTGAGTTTATTGTCTACTGCTATGCCTAAGCAAATTGCCATTTGTTCCTCTTCTATGATTTAATTTTTATGTTTTATTGACACCGGTGTAATTTTAGAGTCAATTGTTTGAGATTTTAACAGTTTTGTTTTATTGATATTGACGTTCAGATTATTGTATCCTAACCACTGAATGATATTATTTAACTCATTGTTTGCATCGCTTATCAGATCGCTGTTATTTAAACATTTTATGGTTAGTGTAGTGTCAATAGGCCTTTAATTATTCATATCTGTCTGATTACCTATTTTAAACAATTGTTTAATTATAGATTCTTTGATTCTTTCAGTCTAGTTGGAAAGATAGCTTCCTTAAATGAAAGATTTATACAATAGCTTAGAGCAGGAGCTATAATTCTTGCGCTGAGTTTGATTATTTTTGTGTTTATGTCATCATGTCCGGCTGATCTTGTATCATTTAAAGAACTAATAATTTTTATAACCTCAGTCATTTATTGGAGTCAAATATATACTATTGCAGTTGGTGCTAATGTTAATATGATTAGGATTACATTAATTATTATTTGAATCATCATTTTGTGTCAGATTGGAAAAAAAAATGAAATTGGTTACATATGTCAAAAGGATTATTAATTATTTTGTCACTAATTATTAAATGAGGTATGTCATTCTTGGTATTATTATTACTAATATTATTTTTAATTATGGACCATGTCGCTTTGCATTTATTATTAGAACTATTAAAATAATAATTGTTGTTAATTTGTTGCGATGTATAAATGCATTTCTTTAAAATTTTAGTATATTTATTGTACTTATTCTTTTGGTATCTTTTGCCTATAGCATTATGTTGATATTCATAGTATAACATTCTCTTTTTAATGCATGATATTTCTAACCCCTTACTAAGCCATTTATTCTTTCTTGGTTTGTTACTCTTTTTCACACGTTTTTCAGGAAAGCATAGTTTATAGAAAAGCGTATACAAGTCGGGAAATAAATTGAAAGCTGTATCACAGTCCGTTAATTCGTATACTTCATTAAAACTTAAGGCTTCTAGGCATTGAAGATTTTTTTTAATATTCATGTTACTGTAACCTTTCTTTGTTTCATACCAGAATTTTATCACCTTTACATTTCTATTGTTTAAATGGAATTATATTGTTTGGGCTGTATCATGGTCAGAGACAGCTAAGTTATGCGTTCTGCACTTCAAATCCATCATAAATATATTACTTGCTATTTGGTCTATGCTAGTATTGTTCCTAGTGGGAACTTTAACATGCAGTAAAATATTAAAGTTATTTAGAATTGATATCAGCTCTTTCGAATTTTTATCGTCTTTTAATACATCTATATTCCAATCACCACATAAAATTATATTCCTACTTTTTTGAGTAAGTTTGCGCAATACGGATTCCAATTTGTTGAAGAACGTACATATGTCAACATTTGGTATGCGATAAATGCAAATAACAATCATGAAGTAAGTCTTAGATTACTTTCATGACCCGCCTTGAGAAAAGTTTCACTAAGATAAATAAAATCTATAGCACCTATCTGATTTGTTAAATTGCTGATTGTCAAATCTAATATTTCTGATTTATTAAGTACGCCAGCTTTATTTTGATGTAGTCATACGAATTGCTGTTTCTTATCACATTCTTTGCTGGTATTTGGTAGAAGTGTTTTAGTCACGAGTACGAAAAAAAATATTTGTCGGCTGATTCTTGTCGTACACAATTGGATAGGTCTCAATGTCTACAAATAAGCGCTCATAAATACTTTTATAAATATATTTTACACCGAGCCTATTGACTTTGCCTGTTTTATATGAGAATGTTGCATGGGAAAACTCGCGATTACTATCACAAATGTAAATATTTTCTTGGTTCATTAAGTTCCTAAAAAGCAAATTATTGAACATTTCGATTTTATAGTTATATATTGGAGCCCCTTGAACATAGGTGGGACAGCATATAATAATATTTGTATTTGTAATTTCTGCGATAGACTCTTTGATCATCCTGATCATTTCAGTGGATGCCAAATTACCTTTAAAATCTTGTTCCCTGATCATTATGATACAGTAGTCGTATAAACTAAAATTATTTACTTTATTGATAGAATTAGAGATAATATTTTGAAGGTTATTATTACGCGATAGATAATGACAGTATTCAAATTGCTCACCAAAAGTATCATCTATTATATCTATCGTACTATTATAATTACAATTACTAAGAATACATAGCTTTCTCTTGTTAATCCTGTCCGTAGTTAATAATTGTGTGCCTTCTTTACTATTGATTTCTCGATATGTTGATGGACTGCTATCAATAGTACATGTATTGCACAATTCTGTTTGTGTTTGTTAATCCTTCCTTTGCTGTATTGTTTCCAAGGTAGCAATGTTGTCGCAAGTATTATTGTAAGATTCAGCTACCTGGTCTGGGTTTGATGTTATCTCTGGACCAGTTTTGTGGTACGGTGAGTTTTGCAATTGATCTAGCAAAACATTATTTGTCGTTGATTGTCAGTAATAGAACGCCTGTTTCTTTTCCTTGCTGACTGCACTTTTGATCTTTGTGATTTTGTAGGACTGGTACATAATTCTTTTAGTGTATTTATATGAAATTGCAGCCACATTACTGTATCTTTAAGTTCATTATTTTCACATATTTGGTTATCCAATTTATTTGGCGTTGTTGTTAGTTGCTCTTTTAATTATAATATTTCAATTCGCATTTCTTCTATTTCACTATCGCATACTCTCGTGGAGAGGTCAAGACTTTTTGTATTTAAGTCGTAGTTTGTTCCGTCTAAAGACGACTCATTGCTTAATGAATCTATCGATTTTGATTTAAACAACTGTTTACGCTCACCTCGTTGAGTTGTAACAGTCTTTTTCTGTTGACATTATTTTAACGATACAATCTAAATAACTCTCAAAAAGATTTCTCGGACCTCGGTCTCGAACTCAAGCCACATTGATTGACCGGGCTATGCTTCGAGCGGCGTCATATACTGCGGAATTCAATATTCAAAATATAGATAGATTTTTAGATTTTGGAATTTCATAAGGTCTAAAACCAGAAATTCATCAAATCGCAAAATCATAAAGGACGATAAAATATTGTCCAATTTTGAGTGTGCGGGAGAGTTCGCCCGTTACTTTGAGTCTGTATACTACCGGGAGCCAGCGACGCTAAGCGTGGAGGCGGCCAGCGCTGACACGGAGAACGTGGCGGAGGCGCCGGGCGCGCGCGTGCAGCTCGAGCGTCTCAACGCCGCTGACGTGTGCCGCGCGCTCGCGCGCTGTCCGCCCAAGCGCTCGGCGGGGCCTGACGGGATACCGGCGTTTGTGTTTAGGGACTGCGGGGCAGTATTAATCGAGCCGTTGCTTCATTTGTTTAATGTCTGCATCGAGACCGCGAAGTTTCCAGAACGCTGGAAACTTACTCGTGTGGTGCCTGTACCGAAGGGCAGTGGAGGATCGACGCTTACTGACTACAGACCCTTGGCAATCTTGTCTACACCGGCGAAGGTATTCGAGGCAGCCATCCACGGTTGCCTTTATCCGCAAGTCAGCGCTCAGTTGTCCGACGCTCAGCACGGGTTCCGTCCTGGGCGGGGAACGACTGAGAACTTACTGAATCTGATGGCACATCTGGTACCCGTGGTGGATGCTGGGCTACAGGTGGACCTGGCATACTTTGATTTCCGAAAGGCGTTTGACACTGTTGACAATGACATCCTACTAGCCAAGCTGGCAGGTATGGGATGCACGCCACGTATGTTAACATTCTTCGCTGGTTACTTTCGAGACAGATGTCTATATGTAGACTGTGGGGGACATCTTTCGGATCCCTACCCAAAAAGATCTGGGGTAAGTCAGGGGAGTAATTTAGGACCTCTTTTGTTTATTATGACAGTGAACGACTTGCCGAGGGTAGTCAGTAAGTCTACACCCCTACTATTCGCTTAAAACTGGTCCATCAAATAAATAATAACGTAGACCATGCCACGCTGCAGCGAGATATAGATATTATAGTAGGTTGGAGCTTAAAGAATAAACTTAATTTTTTTGTGAATAAGTGTTCCGTGCTATTTTTCAGCCGCGCACGAAACCCGAGCCATTACCAATATCTTATGGACGGGGTTCCGGTACAGCGCGTGACAGAGGTACGGGACTTAGGTGTACACTTTACGGCTGATCTACAATTTCGGCAGCATATAACCGATGTTTGCAAGAAAGCTTACCGGAATCTCGGTTAAATATTGCGTCAAGCAAACAATTTCACAAATATAGGAGCTTTGAAAGCACTGTATGAGGCACTTGTTAAAAGTCACCTGGAGTGCAATGCCGTAATATGGTCACCACACGAAGAGAAGTACAAACTGATGGTAGAACGTATCCAGAACAAATTTATAAGGTTCGTGTATTGGAAGCAATATGGGATATACCCAGGCTACCCACTTCTGTACCCTAATCTATTTGTTCTGGGTATGGTAGGCTATTACAGGCTTGAAGTAAGAAGGGAGGTCGCTCTCACCGTCTACTTATTCAAAGTGATGCGCGGCAAAATCCATAACCCGAACATCTTGGCGTTACTCCAGCTATGCGTCCCGGACGAGTACGTGGGGCGGCGGCGCAGGCGGGGGCTGCTGGTGGTGCCGCGCGCGCGCACGTGCCTGCTGCAGCGCGCGCCGCTCACGCGGGCGCTGCGTGCGCTCAACACATTGGCTCACAGAGTGGATCTCTTCTCGTGTACACTGAGCGAATTCACACGGGCTGCTTATTGCGAGATTTGTTTAGTTTAATTTAATTTAGTTGAGTTTAGTTATTTAAGAGTTGCCATTATTGTTAAATATTTCTGTACATAGGCTATTGCATTAGGTAGTAAGTATCTGTAATAATAGTCTTTATGAGTGTGTAATAAATAAATTATGGATTATTATTAATAAATTTTAGATTCATTTTTGACAGTTTTTGACATAAGCTCCATACAAAATATGTCAAACCCGAATCTAAAATCTACAGATCTATCTATAGTTCGAATATTGAAAATGGCTTTTAGTCAGTTGCAGATTGATCGAAATTGTACTTCTAATTCCAGGCAACTTAGAATTACTTTTATGTTAATAATTGTTTTGATTTTTTTGTAGTACCCGACACAAAAACAGATGTCAGATTTATCAAAAATGTAATTCTCATATATCGAATTGAAAATATTTTCTTAACGGTTCGTATTTAGTTATAACTTTATCACTTTTACTTTTAATTATAGCAAGATTAATAATGATCATGCTTATAAATGTCTCTGTCTTATTGTTGGTGTCTGTTTATAGCAGTTTGTTGCATTATCACTTAGTTATTTACAGCTTTGGAGCACTTAAAATACGAACGTATTGTTTTCATGTTGTTGGATTATTTTACACTTTCGTTTTTGGATAACAATTTCACAGGTTATTTCTAAGTTTTTACACACTTTTATAACTCATTTACTGTAATTTTTCTATTAAAACTAATTTAATGTTTTTTTTGTACGGAGACGATGTAAACATGACGGAACAGCGTTATCTACTCAAAAGTTCATAAGCATCACATTTTGACCTAAGTAAATAAATAATTTTGACTTTGACTAAATTATATCTGAAAGTGCGATATTACTTTGGATTTGGCAAATTCTGATAGACGCAAACATAAAAAATAATACCTACTATAAATGCCTAGTTCCAGCGTATAGCCCAAGCCTAATGGTATACTCACAATCAATAGAGCATATTATAACTACACAATATTTTCTTGGGTTTACGCGAATGTTACACATTGGAATTAAACTACTGTTTACGGATTTACTGTCACAATTCCTTTTCAAAGCATCATAAAACGTGGTTGTTTTCAAGAAAATTCAGCGTTCCTGCTGCCCGTATGTTCGCTATGCAATTAAATTTGATTATAAAATTTGACTCTTTATGACGACATCGGAGTTATAAGAATGTTATTCAACAGTGTTATGAGAACGTTGTACGACGAAATTGCCACTGAGACACGTACATTTTTTACAGCGCCATTTTGATAGCAGAGTAGACACTTTATAAAAATTGCACGATCTCGCATTACTGTGATGAAATGGCTTACATAATCTTAATTGTGGAGATGATCGAGCTATGTAATCTGGTGTCTGTGTCAAGGTCAAAAGTCTCTAGACATTTAGAATTACAATCTGCGTTTTAAAATATCATAGCAAAGTACTAAATGTCCTTTTTGTAGGTCGGCACGCATTACAATATGAAGGATGTATGGATTCAGATAATCGAAGGATGGTGGCGAGAGTATAAAAATTTCACGCTTGCCACGAAAAAAGCATACTGTGCATGAATGTATCTTAATATTGAGTAATTGGTGCCACATTTACATTTGTTAGTCGTTGCTTGCACTAGTAAATTATCATCATGTAACCTTTCATAATGCTGGACATAGGCCCCGCCTGATTTGCATCACAATAGCATTGAGAGTCGATATGAGGGCCCTACCTGATTGGTTTGATACGACTGCTGATCAGAGGTCCCGGGTTCGATTCCCGGGTCGGCCAAATTGTTACTGGGATTTTCCGAATAATCAGTAGCAGCCCGGAGTCTGGTGATATGCCCGGTAACGGCAATAGGCTCGCCCCCTATTACGTGGGACCTAAAAATTCATGGCCAAATGTGGGTGTAATATTTACACCTCTGCTTACCCCTACGGGGATACAGGCGTGAGACTAAAAAAAAAATTCTAAAGCTCCTTATCAGGTCCAGTTCGCCTTTGCAATGTAGCCCATCGTCACTTATTAACGATCTTCTTATATTATGTTATAACTGGCCTGTTAGTCTAGTAGTTAGCGAAACTGACTGTTAAACCGAAGATCAATGTTTTGATTCTCCTACCAAGATAAAAGTTGTTGAGATGAGTAAGATCATTACTGTGTTTTGCTTAGTTGTAATTTACCTATAACACGCATTTACTGTAGTAGCACCTGAGTAGGTATGTTCAGTTAGCTGATTAGAATGGTGTTGGTTCTGCCTCTGTTCTGTATATAAGCCTTCCTAAGATATAATTTTTTACATGCATGACATGATACCTGATTATTATTAGATTCTACGAAGCTACAGTAATCATTCAGTATCAGATGTAAGCTCTTACAATCTGTAACCTCTTTGAATGTACTTTTCTTACAATTGTCGATGATTTATAATAAATCTAACCTCATATTCTGTTTCGTAGAAACATTCTTCACAGCTGGCCGAGCCTCACGGTCATGTCTATTATAACTGAGCCTTTCAAACAAGCGGAAGACGGTCCCTTTTGATGCGAAATGTCTTTGTCGTCTCTATTGTAAGAGTAAATTATGGCACGATGTTGGACAATTTTATTTTTTATTAGTTTCTTATATTGACAGTACGTTTTATGACTCTAGAAATATAAAACAGATTTTTATAAATTTCTTGGAACCGTCTGGTATTTGATATTTTACTTTGGGAATAGTGCTACAGGTGCTAAAGTGCTAAAGGTAGCCTATACCTTAAGCGATATCCGAGACTCACGTGGGCGAAACCGAATTGTAATTTGACTACATTGTCAAAATCAACTATGTAAATTTAAATAACACATGATGCAGTATTTAGATTATACAAAACTACTAAAAAAGTGTATTGCATGTGCCAAAAAACAAGCTAATCAGAAATATGTGTTTGAAATTAAAATTAATGTTGTAAAGCTACGTGGAATAGCATAAAAACCGAGACGAGTGATTTGCCAAGTAATAAATACATATCAAAAATATGTTCATCAAGTTCAATTTTAACAAATCCATTAGAAATTGCGAGAGCTTTCAACGAACATTTTATATCAACTACCAACATATAAAATCATGGAATGTCAGTGACAAATAGTAAGACCCGTAAACTGAATTCTATATTTCTATTACCAGTAGATGAAGCGTACATCAAAAAAGTAATAACTTCTTTGACCAATACGACTTCAGAGGGGTATGTGTGACTCTGTTAGCACAAGTGTCATCAAAGCCTGCAAAGATCAGCTCTGTACTTTAGTATTTCTAATCAATCTTTCATTAGAAACTGGAACATTCCCAGAGAAGCTAAAGTGAGAGAAGCTAAATTGTAAAGCCCTTATATAAGAAAGGTGACAAACAGGATATTTGTAATTATCGCCCAGTAACAATACTGCCCATATTTTCAAAAATATTTGAAAAGGCAATGCACCATAAATTAGTATCATTTTTAAGCCAAAATAATATTATAAGGCAACACCAATATGGCTTTCAAAAAAATAAATCTACTTAAGATGCAGCTTTTAATTTGCATAATAAGTTCATTATGCAAATTAAAAGCTATGGAGTGTAAATGATAAAAAAATTACCACTGTTTTGTTTTTGGGTATGTTGAAAGCTTTCGATTTTGTATCGCATAACCAATTACTGAGAAAGCTAGAGCACAATGGTATTAGAGGACTACCTCTTAATTGGTTGGCAACATATCTAAGAGATTATGCGTTCAACTAACTCACCTAGCTTCAAACACTGATGCAATGAATTTGGTGTCCCTCAGGGCAGAGTATTAGGTCCTCTTCTGTTCCTTATATACGTCAATGACTTGCCTGAAGTTACAGAACACAAAACTATTCTGTTCGCCGATGACATTTCTATTATTGTGACATCGAATAAAACAGTGACATTGGAAGAATTTAAAATTGACATTAAAAATTCTTTGACATTGGTAATACATTGGTTAAATCAGAATAATTTACAAATAAATTTAGATAAAACAAATTTAATAAATTTTAATAAGTATAAAAATAGAAATACTGACATAAATTATAATCAACATACATACATACATAGACTCACGCCTGTTTCCCCGAAGGGGTCGGCAGAGGCATATTAAACGCCCACTTTTCGCCAGTGTTTTGATCCCACGTAATAGGTGGCGAGCCTATTGCCGCTTATTGGGACATTTTGATTGCCAGAGCCTCGTCCGTTGATCGGCAGGTGCACCTAATCAACATATTCTAAAAAATTCTAATAATGCAACTTTCTTAGGACTTACAATTGACACAAAGCTAAATTGGAAAGAACAAATTGATAAGGTTTGTGGGCAAATTAATAGGTTCGCATATGCTTTACATAAACTTACACTCGTATCAAACAAGGATACTGCCCTGACAGCTTATTATGCATATGTTGAATCTGTGCTCAGATATGGTCTATTGATCTGGGGCAACGAAACTAACATAAATAAAGTATTTATAGCCCAAAAAAACTGTATACGATCAGACTGTATACTATAGTTGGAGTTGCTCCAGATGTATCGTGTCGTCCTTATTTTAAACTATTAAGTGTATTACCTTTGCCTTGTTTATATATACTGGAAATTGGCAAATATGTTAAACAAAACCCTAATATGTTTAATCAATCCAGAGATGTAACAAAGAAAGAAGAACTAATATTAGGAACCCCAATAGACTAGTAATAGACTTGGTTCCAAAAATAAGTAAATTGCAAAACAATTGCTATGTTATGTGTAAAACGGTATACAATAAGATACCTGAAGAAATAAAACAATTACCATTAAAGCATTCTTACATGCTTTGAAAAAACTACTGTTATACAACACTTTTTATTCTGTTAAAGAGTTTTTAGAATACAAAAACTTAAGGCAAAGTGTAAGATTGTTAGTCTCGTTTGTAAGTCTTTACTGTGAAGAAATTATTAAAATAACGCTAACGCTATATGTAAGAATGATAAAATAAGCATATGTTAAAATGTCTTAACCCTAGAATACTAATCATCGCCTGAGAGGCCGCGTTCGGTTGATTTTTTAAGAATATTTCTAAATTACGTCTATGTATTGCGGGGTGCGTTCGCGCCAATACTGTGCACCCCGTGACGCAGTGGAGAGTGGTCACGGGTTCAGCGGGGAATATGCAGGTATCGAGTTATTAAGCTCACGTTCGCCTGGGAGGCGATCATTAGTATTAAAGGTAAGTTTTTTACCAATCGCGTTTCTTAGATTTTTGCAATTATCTCTTTATTTATTTGTTTGATAAAGCTGAGAATTGGTTATTTTGTTTCATATATGAATCTCGATGAGAACCAAATAAAAAACATATTTGGAAAACGAAGAATCGGACAGTGAAACTGAAGATTACGTAGAGGATTACGATTCAGACGACAGTGTGGCTGATCCTTCGTGCCAGCTTGAAGATGATCTTCCATATATTGCTCCGAACAATCTAGATTTACCTCTTCAAACATCTCAAATACCAGTAAGCACAAGCGCCGAGTTAGAAGTCGCTCTACAAACCCAATCTCGATTCAAACTGCTGTAATTTTGATAGAAAAATATAGTCTGATTTTAATTTACTGTCAAGCCAAATATCTTATAATTACAATGGTAATTTTACTTTTATGTGATATAACATTTTAAAAATACTTAATTAAGATACTAAATTAGAGGCTATATGTGACTTATTATTTTTTTTTATTATTATTCTAAAGACTGTTAAAACAAGGGTTACGTTAGACTTAAGGTTGATTTTAAGACTGAAATTGTATTTTTAAAGAAAATGTGCCATTGCATTTAAAGAAACAAGGTCTTTCTCCCATTATGTTGTTAAATTTAAAATATTTTTTAATAAAAAAGTCTTCCTAAAATCTTGTATCATATATGAATGAGCCTCCCGAGCGATCATTAGTATTAAGCAGTAAAAAAAAGATTATTACTCTAGGGTTAAGGATCCACTTATTTGCATGCTATAAATAATATAGTTAAGTAGGCCTGTTATGTTACATTTAATCCCAACACCTATGTAAAAACCCGTATTTACTGCGAATAAAGATTATTTGTATTTGTATGCGCTTCAAAAGAAAAAATAGGGATCCTGCTGTTTTGCCGAAAATATTTTTACAAAATTTCATTACCTAAAGAAATTATAGGCAACCTTTTTTTTACCATTGCAATATTTTGAATGATTTTAGTACGCATATTTTAATTTGGTCAAATTTTTACTTGACAAAATATTACCACGTATAATGTCATTATGGCATTTGGTCTTTAATCAAATGATTTATCACAGGAAACAATCTTCAGACAATAAACGTTTGGTGATATTAGTTTATTTATGGAAGTAGTTAGAGTAGGTTAATAATTAAAAAAATGGTAAGGTTTGGTTAGATTAGAACTGTGACCTCCTATGCACGAGCCGAGCGAGCGAAGCGAGCGGTGTCTCGGTAGCGGTCGGTGAGTGCCAGGAACGACTTGCATTAATATAAAAAAGAGATTGTTTTTAGTAGGTTACCCGGAACTGAACTATTTAGATTAGGATAATTATTGATTTTGCGTAAAAAATCTTATTGCAACTGAAATATTTGACTTAATAAAAAATTTTAAAAGTACTAGTTGGCAAACAAGTTTTATTTTAAACGTTCATTTCCCAAACATTAGGTTTGCGTTAAAATTTTTTGTGAATAGATTTTTTGCTAAGTAATAATTTGGCAAATGAAATTATGCGATAAATTTTTTGGGAAGTGAAAATTTGTCAAATTCCTTTCGGTCAAACAAGGGAGACCCGAAAAATTATTATGTATGTTTTAACCCAAGTATCACTATACTAAATTAGTTTGCAGTTTTAAGGCTTTTTTACTTCTTATAGTACCTATGTACTTGGAATTGCAAATTTGTTTGCATTACTGAAAACTAAATAGACTACAAGACTACAAAATTTTAAACATTTTTAGTTTTCTTTTTAACAAAAGTTGGTGAGCATTTATTAGCTTTTAAAGTTTCAGTTTTTAAGGTCTCGCGTAAATATTTTTTGGAAACATAATTAGCAGAAAAAATTAAATTAGAAACTTTTAAACACTCGCGTTGCATGTTTAAGAATATATATATAGACGGGAATTAACGCGAATATGCAAATTAGGTATTTACATACCTTATTTTGCTTGACATTTCGAGACGGTTGCACGTCCCGTAGTCGCAAGCTGACTGGTGTGGCGATGTCACGTCTCCGAGTGCGAGGTAGAAGATTCTATCTCTACCCCCGGGTCGTGGATATTCGAAGTACCGGCGCAAAATACACTAACCGTATCTGTATATTGAACATTCGCCGACTGCGCGTTAAAGTGGGGTGTTGTTAGCCGAATCACAGAATTCCACGCCGATGACAATTTGAAGCCCTCTTCCCGATTGAAATTTTTATGTTTTCTGATTTCAATCGCTTCACGCACAACTCTTGGGTAAAAGTGGCGTTCCGTGGAGAGGACTTGGGGACGATGAAATTCAATCCAGTGATTGGTGCCCGATTAAAGTAAATGTTCCGCAATCACCGATTTGTTCGTTTGACGGTTCTTTACAGCTGCGATTTGCTCCTTTATACGTTCAGCGATAGTCCGCTTCGTTTGCCCAATGTAAGAGCTTCCGCAGCTGCAGTTGATTTTATAGACACCTGGGGTTTGTAGCGGTAGAACATCCTTTGGTGTGCCCACCATGTTGTATACTTTGGCCCCTGGTGTAAATACTGTCGGAATGGAGTAGTTTTTTAACTTGTCTCCTATTTTATCCGTAACACCTCTAATGTAGGGCATGTAGGTCGGTTGTCTATTTACCGCCGAATGTTTACCGCGCTTGATAGGCCGCGTCATTCGTCGTTGTACCTGGTATCCGTTCTTCCTAAGTACCTCCTGAACATGGTCTAGCTCTAGCTTCAAATGCTCAGGGTCACAGAGGTCATGTGCTCTGTTTTTTAGTGACGTCACAACGGATTGCAGGTGTCGAGGGTGGTGGTGCGACGTAGCGTGCAGGTATCTATCTGTGTGCGTAGGCTTTCGGTATACGCAGTGTGTTAAGGACCCATCTGGTCTCACAGTCATTTTGACATCCAAGAATGACAACGATCTGTCAGATTCCATTTCGTAGGTGAACCTCATTTTCGGATGAATGGCGTTAAGGTGTTGCACATGTTGATCTACTTCCTGCTTACCTCCTTTTACGATACTAAAGATGTCGTCCACGTATCTTTTCCAAAGCCTGATGGTCTTGGGCCCGCTGCTAAGCGCCTTTTCTTCAAAGTGTTCCATCCAGATATTAGCCAGTACTGGGGCTACTGGACTCCCCATTGCGACGCCATCGATCTGGAGGTAATATTGGCCTTGGAAGAGGAAGTAGTTGCCATCTAAGCAGTGTTTTAGTAGATCAATATAGTTGTGAGGCATATCGTTGTCACTCAGTCTGTCCCTCACTACGTCCAGACATTCCCTTATTGGAACATTGGTAAAGAGCGACTCAACGTCAAAGCTTACCATTACATCTTCCGGTTCCAATCGGATACTTTGTACGATCTGGACGAAATGACGTGAGTTCTTTACGAAAGACGGTGTCATACCGACTAATGGCTGCAATACCGATGCAACGTGCTTCGCAAGGTTGTAAGTAGGCGAGGAAATCTGACTTACGATAGGCCGCAGTGGCACGTTGGGCTTATGTACCTTAGGCAGACCATATAGCCTAGGTGGTTGGTATGGCTTGGGACCATATAACTTGCTGTACTCGTCTTCCGTGAACAGGTCCTGGTGGTCTTGTATCAGTGTTCGTATTCTGCGCGTTACTCTGGCCGTAGGGTTATATGAGACCGGTTTATACACCTTGTTATCACATAACAACTCTCGTACCTTGTCCGTATAATCAGCCGTATTCATCACTACAGTGGCGTTTCCCTTGTCGGCCTTAAGCACTAAAATATCCTGGTTGTCCCGAATCCTTTTCAGTGCTTGACGCTCTTCCATAATGACATTGCTAGTGGGTATCTTCGACTTCCGTAATATCACCGCGACGTCCTGTCGTAGGGTATCGGCATCACCGGCGGTACTTTATTACGGATAATCGTCTCCTCAACACTGCTGATTATATTTTCGTACGGTATTCGCTTAGGTGTTCATGCGAAGTTTAAACCTTTGGCCCAGATGTTAATAGCAGATTCATCTAAACTCGCGTTGGATAGATTAATTATGGTGTTACTGGTTTGTACCGATTCCGTAGATAACGTTTTATTCGCATACCGTCGGTTTAATAACTTCGAGAACTTTCGCTATGTAGTGTTATAGTGTATGTAGTGCTACTCACGAGCGAAAGTTCTCTCTAGCAATGTCACTATGGACGAGCGTCAAGCACTGAAAAGGATTCGGGACAACCAGGATATTGTAGTGCTTAAGGCCGACAAGGGAAACGCCACTGTAGTGATGAATACGGCTGATTATACGGACAAGGTACGAGAGTTGTTATGTGATAACAAGGTGTATAAACCGGTCTCATATAACCCTACGGCCAGAGTAACGCGCAGAATACGAACACTGATACAAGACCACCAGGACCTGTTCACGGAAGACGAGTACAGCAAGTTATATGGTCCCAAGCCATTCCAACCACTTAGGCTATATGGTCTGCCTAAGGTACATAAGCCCAAACGTGCCACTGCGGCCTATCGTAAGTCAGATTTCCTCGCCTACTTACGACCTTGCGAAGCACGTTGCATC